>BMAW01131409.1:534127-572378 GCA_019974015.1 Nephila pilipes
TAAATCACAATTAAAGTGATTAAGAATTCGATTACAGAATATAATCTTTGTAAATTTGAAACAAATGAAGTTAATGAAAAGCGTATAACATGTACGATGAACTTTTATGAGGCGATATATATTCAAATTTATAATTGTTTCAGGAAAGGAATTTTTCAATAATTAGTTAAAATATTCAAAAGAAAAATAATCATTTCTTCAATCATTATAAAATATTTCTTTAGTGGTGCACTGCCTTAAATTTTCATAGGTTAAAAGTAAAAAAAATAACATCAATGTGTGTCTTTTTAATGAAAAAAAATTATATCCAATAACATGTTTTAGATCTAATAAACTCACTAGCCTTCTTAGAACGCACTTGGAAAACATGGACCCAAATGGTTTCCGCGGTTGTTTTTATTTCGTTTGTGATGAAGAAGTAGAGCGCAAAAAATTGGGTGCTCTGCCAAGAAAGGAAACATTTAAACAACAAAGCGGCGTCATTCTGTCCTCCCCTTTGACGGAATGTATGAATCCAAATAAATAAATGAATATAGTATTGAGAGGTAGCTGCAAGTTGTTCCACGAAATTCAGGTAATATCTAATGACATAAACTATTTCTTACTATTTAATAAGATCAATTAACAGAATCTGTCATATCATAAGAAAAAATGCTTTTCTGCTGGATGGTTAACTTAAATATATCTATAAATTAATATATGAGGATTTTTTTCCTTAAATTTGTGATGTATAGTATTAATGATAGTTCAATACTTATTTACAGCTCCCTCGATTAACTTTGATTCGATATAATATAGTTAGTGTGCTTTTCTGAATTTCACTTTGTATGTCCTTGGCGCTGGCATTGTTTTCATTGGTTTTATTAAGACTTAATTTATTATGTAAACCCATTGCCCACATTTCTAAAAATACAAAGAACAAGAATTCGGGTGCATATATGTATTGTAAATTGGTAATATTTTTAAGCATATATATATTGTATACTATAATATATGATCCAGTAATTTTTAGAAGTGTATACTATACTACACACTCCTAAAATGTTGTATCGTTAAATGTGTAGTTACTAACATACTATGCGAAATTGTTTTATTGAATTTTGTGGGACGTATAGCAACAAAGGCTATTACCCCAAAAAACAGGCCAAACATGCGTATTCTCGTGTGTTTGCTTTGTAAATTAGGTTAAGCGGTAAGGTTTGTAGCTTTATTTGCTTTGTGGTGGACTTTCGTAATTTAACTCTACAGACATCTTAAAGTCTAATTAAATAGTCAATAAGTTCAAAACTACAATTGAAGATGTGCCAGAGAAGGAAAACAGAGTTTATCAGCTATAAACATAAAATTTAACACGATCGCTCTCTATCTCTTTCTTGAATCCCTCTTAACTTAGCTAATCCTAATTTTTATTTCCAATAAAATAGTCTTAGATTACCAAATATCTCGTTCTGATTCACACATCTCTCATTTATAGTATATTCGGGCCCCATTATTCTGAACAGGAATCAATTCAAACTACTTTCAATATAATCGATTAACTACAATGATTCACTCCAATCACTGCATTTATCGGCTGGTCGTTATCCTCTATCCCCCCTTCTTTTTTTATTCAGTTCTGTTTTGCTTACCTTTTTAATTACTCTCTCTCTACTATTTTCTAATTCAGTTTAATACTTTGTTTTTATTTCCCTCTAATTTATCTAGTCGCGTTTCGTTTAGCTGGCAAGGAGTTGTATTTTTATGCAATTCAAATTACAAAATGTCCCCGAGGTGAGTGAAGAGAAAACCGCGAATAGCCAAACGTCATAATCTAAGCATGATATTTAGACTATTTTTAGGAACAGAAATATCCCAAATATCATGGTAATAACTAAAGATAAACTATATGTTCCACTTCAGTTTTAGTATCTTAATAAGATTGATCTAAATCTATATCTAATAGGAAATAGGCTAAGTCTGTTGCCACTCTAATCGTAATAAAACTCATCTTAAACCTTAAAAATTAATTAATTAAAACTAATTACTTAAAGAATTAAATTTTACTCATGCAATATTATAACAATGTAAATACTGATGGGATGTAGCCCGACTAGCTCAGTTGGTGGAGCACGAGGCTCTTTGGCTCGGGGTCGTGGGTACGAGCCCTATGTTGGGCGGCAGTTTTATTTTACTCTTTTTCTAATGGATTTTTTTCTACTCTTATTGTAACTAAGTCTGAGTCAAAACTTTAAAAGCTTTTTTGTCGTATTTTAAAGCTCTCAATTGAGCTGAAATCTTCTATGCACGATTGTTTTGGATGAAAATACGATAATTTAATTATAATTAATAAAAATTGTTTGTTTAAAACTAATCATTTAAAGAATTAAATTTTTCTCATAATTCCAATTATTTACAACGTCAACGTTCCCTTACGCTCTTAATATTTAAGGTATAAAAAATTATGTTACGCAAAGTGTAAAGTTTGAAAGAAACCCCATGTTTAAAAAACTCTTTTTTTTACCGGTGTTATTTTAAATGTTTATTTCTCTCATAATCTTCTTATTTATATAAGCAGTACAGTTTAAATTATGCATACTTAAAAGCTGTTTTTTAAGTTCTTTTAAAGTGAAACATACCTTACTTGAATAAAATAAGCGATGGGTTGGTCTGAAAACATTACACTTAATCTCACTTATCCTTTTAATATATTAATACTTTAAGATTTCAAGTTTATATTGAATTTTTTATATCAGAAAAATATTATATTAGTTATTTTTTTAATAAAATTACACACTTTTATTCAGAGATGCATCTAGAATTAAGTGAAGTAGGTAATTTTTCTTTTAGAAAAATAAAGGTCGGAAAATATTTAATACTTTCAAATTTTATGCTTTTTATTCCTTCAATTAGTCGTTTTTATTTACTAAAGTAAGAAAAAAAAGTTTAATTAATCCTTAACACTTCAGCTTCTTATTCTTGAAAGCGCCAAAAAAATCGTCATAGTAGTAGCAAGCGGCTAAAAAGCTTTATAATTTAATTTTAAAGATTAATTTGTTAACTCAGGAATCATTGTCTTGCCATTAATATAAAAGTTTAAGAAATTAGCCATACTTCGCCAGGGCGCTTTTAGTTTTTCCAAGACTGACTCTACATTCCGTCAGCTTTACTTATGTGTCAACACGACTTTCAATTTTTGTTAAGAGGTTTTATTCGTATTTTTGTTTACCCTTTCAGTGAGAAGCTTTTAATTAACGAATAAAAAGTTAATACAACAAAGGAAGGTTAATTATAAATTGAATTCGCCATTTAGAGCAAATAGTTTTCATTATATAAATTCTTAATTCATAAAGAAATGTTCAGTGTAAATTATATTTATTGGAAAACTATTAAATAAATTAACAATTCTAAGATACAGATAGCAGTAATAGTAGAGTAAAATCTAGTTCATAACATTTAAATACAAAACATTTTTGTTGTTAATAAAATAAAACTAAAATGTAATGATCAAAATAATATAAATTTCCTAAAAATCTAAACAGGCAGTTGTGAATAAAATTTCAAAGATTGGCACTCTTAGTATAGGAAAAAGTAAATAAAAGTCTTATATTAAACAACAGAGAAACATAAATAAAATAATAAAATTGCTATTACAGGCTGGAAACAACGTTTGGTTGGTTACACAAGCATTATAGAATGGAAACGATCCCACTCAACTACTATTGCATAATTAAAAAGGGTAATTACAAAAAAAAATAAGAACTACAAAACCAGTCCTAATAAGCAGAAAGAGGAAATGTTATTATAAAATAAGAAAAAAAAACTATTAAAAAGATAATAATCTAATAACATAATCTACAGAATTCAAAAGGCTAAAAAGAATTATAACAACATTTTTTACAAAATATTTATAATCTTACTCACTCCCTTTACAGTAAAGCACGAGAAATTATTTTATACAAATATCTGACAAAATTACTTTCCCCACTCTAAAATAAATTAATAGCCAGTAACACAATCTATATAAGGGTACTACCTGAGCTGGCACTTCTAGCTTAAAACCTCCACACCAAATCATGAGAGGACTACTGGAGCCACGACAGATTAAACGCGCATTACCACGGTTATACGACAAATCTAATATACACTAGTGTGCAAAACTTAAGCAACATTTCAGAGTATACCATAATTACAGAAAAAATCAACTGGGTGACATGAAATTCACACTACAGAAGCACAATTTAGAAATTAAAAGTTGACGGAAGCATAACAGAACATAAAAGAAATGTACGCATACATTATGAAACAAACAAAAAAAAGGCTTCACTCACATAATGGCGTCTTTCATTAGTGATCAGAATTAACAACTCTAATCAGAAAGTAGAACACGACATCATTGATGACTTTGTATTCTTGACACCATTGTAAATGGTATGTAACGTTCAGGACAACGGGCAATCAAGCCACCTTTATGCAGACGTCTGGCCACAGTAAACCGTGATACTTGTCATCCGGTTACCTTACACAGCTGATGAGTAATATTGCCCATGTCTAGTTCCAGTCTTTTTTTGCCTGCAGAATAATACATCGGTAATAACTTGCCAGTGTTTTCCTCAGCCAACAACCGCCAGCCTTCCTTAGAGCTGTACCTGTCATTTGGATGGCTTTCCAAGCTCTTGAAACTACACTTTAGTCAATTCTAAACTTTTGAGCAACTCTCGTCAAAGTACGCTCCACCTCAAGCTTGCCGATCATTCTTCCACGTGTATATTCATCTTGATGGTTTCTTGTAGACATTATGATCGTACAATTTCGTTTCCACTTTCAGGGAATATTTGGGGATGCGTCCTTCTCCTTCTTTTTTCTATTAGATTGCCTGACATTCCCCGCGTTTTCGGGCCTTGACATCCCCTCTAATGTCATAGGATTGACATCTACAAATGCGTCTCCTTTCTACTGAGCTGCCTTTTTACCATACTGGTCACAAAAAATTATTTTTATCAATTTCATTTGTTGTATGTGTAAAAATGTATTTGTTGTTTAAGTTGTGTGTGCTAATGTATTACGCACACAAATACACTTTATATAAAAAAGATCATAATAATTACATTTTAAATGAAAAAAACGTTTGAAAATTATTTAAAACAAAAGTAAAATAATGAAGATAAAAAAAAACAAATAGTTAAAGAGCTAACCCAAAATCAAATTAAGAAAACGCTTATAAAAATCAACCAAAAATTTACTTAAGTAATCAAACTATCTAAAACATAAAACCGTAAATAACCAATACTAATACTTAAGAATCTAACAAACTTAAAACAAAGCTAAATAATATATATATATATATATATATATATATATATATATATATATATTGATATCGTTTATATACATAATTGAAATAAATATTTCAGTTTTTGAGGAAATAGATACATTGCACAAATTTATTAAAATTAATGCCTAATTATTATACAGAAAATTAATTTGAGAATTTACATAAAATAACATTAATCAATACCAGTCACTTGACAATAATTGTTTTCATAACAGAATTATTTGTTATAAACAAATGTACTAATACAAATCATTAAAAATGTTACTAACTGTTATTATCTTATGATAAATGTGTCTTAAGGACTTTTAAATTGAATTTGTCGTCAAAAGGAAAACGATTTATTCGCTTTCTTTTTTTCTTTTTTAATCCTTGAAAATAATTACTACTTTGTATCCTCGAACTTTTCTTAGAATTCTTCTTTATATTATGTGTATAGTTTCTCATTTAAATGATTTATGATTGTCATCTGTTTTCTAAGGCAGCACGTATAATAAAATATAAAAGTACTTTTTTTTAAAAAAAATTGGTTAATCGTTGCTGTACCCAATTAGCATGTTTTGGTAATTTATATGACTTCTTTATAAATACTTCTAACTGAATTATTTAATTAAGAACGGATCATTTTAACTTTTTCAAGACCTCTACTTAAACATCCAAATTCAGCAGTCATACAGCAAAATTTTAAATTTCAAGTTAAAATTATAATCACAATTTTAAAAAAAAATTATTCATTCCGTTTATGTAAAAGTGGTTAAATTTAGAATTTTACTTTACACTATTTTAATAAATCAAAATAGTTGAACTCACAAAATATATACTGAGAATTAAAAATGTAAAGCAAAAAAATCTTAGGTAAATGAATTTTATTTATCCTTGTGACTAAGTTATTGCAAACTTACTAATTGAAGAAGTATTAATAATTTGCATGCGAATATAATGTATGTACTTGTTCCCTTAAGAAATAGAGTTAATCAGAATTGAGTTTTCTCAATTAATATAATTTAGTTTAATCGTTAAAATACCAATTGTCATAAAAGTAATTTATGTTACTTAAAAATGTTGAAATTTTGTTATACTTAAAATATTCGTAAGCATTTAAAATGTATCAGTGATTACACAATATACAAAAAAATAAACCCAATTTCATTACAAGTGTATTGCTTTATCTGAAATATATGTAACTGGAACATTACTACTAAACACGAACACCTTTTAGAACACAATCCAATAAATATGCTAAGTTGCATGAGTGTAAACACACTCGTAATTATCTAGACCAAAAAACCTCTTCAGTGAACATCCGCTGAAAATATCGAGTAAAAAGAAAATTTCAGTCATGTCATAGTCTTTAAAGTTAAATAAACAAATAGGTTTCCAGCAGATACTAAGAGCTTTAATCATAATTATGGGAATTTTTTCAATGATATTTCCTTTTTTATTCAAAGAAAAATAGTATATATATGCTCTATATATATATATATATACTCTCTTTCTCTCTCTCTCTATATACTGCTGTTTGACGAAAATCTACACCATGTAGAAGAATCATCAGAATCAAGTACCATTAATGCAGAACGACATTGTCTGAATTACAAGTGATAAATTAAGATACAAAGAAACAAATTAAGCGTCGAAACTCGTATTTGGTGCAGCCACCATGCGCTGCAATAAGTGCTGCTATACGATGACGGCATGGTCAAACAGATGTTGAATCTAGCAGGGAAAAAATTCCATATCACATGCGAACCAAAGTTCAGTCTTTGACAGCTGCGGAACCTGGATCACGAGCAGGACGCCGACCAACCATATCCCACACGGTGTTCAATAGGCGACATATCAGTGATAAGCAGGCCAAGGAAGAGAGTTGCAGCTGCGTTCATGTTTGCAGAGAAGTCTCAACGTCCGCGCAACATGCGGCGCATTATCCTGCTGAAGATAGACTCAGGAGTTTAGGAAAGGAACGACCTTCAGGCTGGCCTTCAGCCGTACCTGCTAGTTACCACTCAATTCTTATCATGTGGATCTGTCCAGCGTGATGCGAAATCGCACCCCAGACCATAACTCCCGAGTTTCGCGACCACTATGTCGTTCAATACACTCAGAGGTGGCGTTGCGGCATCAACGTCTAACTGAACACGGCATCCATGGTCCACCAATTGAAGCGTGATTCTGTCTGAAAAGAAACAACGCCAAATCAGAATCGCCTGTCTCCTGTAGCCAGAGCCCACTGCGAGCCGGCATCGATGTTAAACGGTAGTCCTGTATAAGGCACCGCACCAATCACACGCGCACAGACGTTACGACAAGGCTGAAGCGCGATGTACACCTGTAGCCAGTAGGCCAGCGCTCAGCTCTGGAGAAGCATGCTGCGTCATTACCTGCCATGGACAGGTGTCGATCATCGCTCTGCGTCACCTTCATCATCGATGCCTGTTTTCGCAGTGTGTTCGGGGCTCTCGTTCCCTGCGCTTCCAAACTCGATCATATGGAACTGTTCGCTGCCTTGGCGGAACTGCTATTGGGCGTGGGAAAATCCGTCCTTCACGAAGGCCAGGTATCTCATCGTTCAAATCTAAATGAGCTGGAAATTTCTTATTCTTCCGTCTTGGAGCATACTCAGATCTCCTTCACAACGTTTGCCACTAACAAATAATCATAGACTTTTCTCACACCGCTCACAGCACTTTGATTGAACCTTTCAGCGATGATCAAATTCCAGGAGCTCGCTGCTCTCTGATCTGAACAGAAACTGTGGTATTAATTCATTCTATAATTGGTGTGCTGCGAATTTGTTTGATTTCTGATGATAGTTCCTTCATGGTGTTGCATTTTCTACAAACAGCAGTTTATATATATATATATATATATATGAGAAGTGCAAAAGAAACACATGTATGTAAGTCCATAATAATTAAATTGCTTAAGTACTGCAATAAAAGTACAATATAGTTGATGAAACTTATTATATAAATTCATAGGAATTATAAACGAAATATAAATTCAATTAAGAACTGAAAAATCATAAAAATAAGCAAATCTTAAAACTTTAAAAAAAAATTTAGGAGAAGAAAAAAGATACAAAAATGAGATAAATCTATTTCAATATTGTTTTTAGCTTTGAAAAACAATGCATGAATTAACATGTTTTATGGATCCAAACCATCCCACTTTGCAAATTATTTAAGAATAATTTCGATAAAAATAAAAAATCTAAAGAATAAGGAAACACTCAATCCTAGAATTACCTCACTACATTCCAAAACTGTAACTAAACTAAAATTATCTAAATGAGATAAAAATCCTAATTTGACACTATTAAAATAACTTTACTTAACAAATAAACGCTATAAACGCTAATTCTATGATAAGTGTGAATAACTAAAAAATTTTAATAACCAATAATAACAAATGACGTCTCTACTTGTCTGACACTTTATAAAATGGCGTTATCACTCATATACTGCATATGTTTACTTAAAAAGGGAAAATTTCTGCTAGAAAAATGCCAAAAATAAACTTGGAAAAAATGAGAATTTTTTTGAAAATTTTATTTATATTTAAAATTATAAAAATTGTATAAGCAAAATACTTATTTATAAGCATTTTTAAAAAGTACTCTCGAATTTCTATCTTTTGTCTGAAAAGGGAATTAAAAATATATAAAATTTATTCTCTTCTACTCAAAAGGAGTATACACAATCTACTGGACTCATGAATTTTTTAACATTACCAAGAATGTTTATTTTAATTTATTATTGCTAAGATTCTAATGAGGTTCTTAAAAAAATGATAGGAAAATTTGTTTAATGCAATTGTAAAATTTCTTATACTCAGCAATTTTTTCCAATTTTTTTAAACTTAATTTTTATTACGATGGATATAATTAAATATATATCTGAATATGGAGATATGATTGTCGCTATCCCAGAAAGGGACTTTATTGACATGAAAATTAGAAGATTTACTTTTATCAAAAATATTGCTGTAAATTTTATTATATAATTTTTTTAAATTTTTGTATAAATAATACACTTCTAATTTATTTTTATTAGTTTGAATTAAATTTAAATAAGATGGATAATAGGATATATTAGGTTTATCATCAGAGTTAGTATTATAACTAAAGATAATACGGTCATCAATAAATCTGAAAACAATAAAATCATATTCATTTGTATCATAAAAAAATGTAAATAACTGTTAATTATACTATTACTGGTGGTTCTTCTTGGGGTATACTTTTAATTTATTTATATTTTTTATCATTTAACTTAATATAATTTCTTCCTGTGCTAAATCTATTACACACAGAAATACATTTTTCATAAGAAATGATGTTAGTAACAGTATGTTTCTGAAAGATGGTTAAAAATACAATTACTCAAAAGATCACCTATATATATATACATTGAATTATAAAAAAAACTTCAAAATCACTGATATATATGGAGAATATTTCTTTGTGCTTAATATGACCTATAATATCTGAAATATTTTTAATAATTGTAGTCTTATTGAAACTTTTAGATTTTCTTGTAATTTTATTATAATAATTTACCAGCTTTTGCAAGATAAATATTAAAATCATAAGTAATAGTTTTAAATTTAATTGATTTTTACGAAATTTTGGAGTTAAGAAGATACATGTTATTAATTTGAAAACGTGTTTCGTAATATAATGTAGTAAATCGATTAATAGTTTCCCAATCACTGATATATTCATCAAAAGCATGGTTTTTTTCTAAACGTATATTGGTAATTTTATTACTTGGAAATATTTGCAAATAATTGCATAATTTCTTAGAACATTACTACCGTATCCTACTACAAAGTTTTTAGATGTTATATATATATATATATATATATATATATATATATATATGATTCCCTCTATGATATGATTCGTATATAATTTATTATATATAAGTTAGTTTAGAAAAAAAAGTTAGTTTCAGAAGTCGATGACCTTACCACAATGTGCAATACCAATTTAATTTTAGATTTTGAAGTCATTTTAACATCATTTAAATATATTATGGTGGAATAAAACCTGATTCTTCTATTATCGAATCTATGGTGACCATGAGTGTGTAGGTGAACAAGAAAACATCTTGAAAATGCATAGCAAAACATTAAAGTCAGCAAAATCTGCTAAATTTATCATTTGAGTTTTCAATACTCAACATTATTGACAGATGAAATCAAGATAAAAAAAATTCAGCTCATCGTTAGTTTTGGAAGACCTTGAACAAGCTTGAGAATCTCAAACAGTGAAAAGGTTTTGTGATCAACAATGGTTTTCTAACTTACTTTCTTTTATTTTACGGAGAATAAAAATAAACCCTTCATAATTTCAACCTATGTTTTGGAAAAAAAGGTGAATCTTAAATATATTTTCTCTTAGATTAATTAAAATTCCTTTGATAGCAATTTCGCTTATAACACTTATACAAATGCAGGGAAAGCACCTTCTATATGTTGGAGTGACTTTGTTACGTGAATTATTAGATACCGATGTGGTCACAGATGTGGAACTGCTATTGGACACTTCACATCCCTGAAAAACTACTCTTATTGATCAGCTATGCGAAGTCTGGATCCTTGAACCTTGGGTGAGGGTTTGCTCTTCTTCCACTTAACTAGTCCATAAAAATGGACTTGTTAAGTAAAAGAGAAAATCCTTAGTGCTATGCCACATAGAATTCAGAGGATCACGAATTTTTACCAAAAGGAAGATATTCGCAGGATATGACTGTGCATTAACTTTTTGAAATCTAAATTCTCCAGAGTGTGCCTCAAATGTTGTGTGAAAGCTATTAGTAAAGAGATGGAAAGAGAGCTCCATTTCAATGTTTTTTTACTTATTTATTACATGAAGTACACTTAGAAAGCTCTTTCAAAACAAGTTTGCAAGCAATATAAGGGTATTGTCAACTGTTTCTAACCGATTCACTTCTTTAAGATTTAAATATACTTAAAGACTGTTGCAGATATTATTCTTTGAGATAGGGGTGTAGAGAAAAAAATTTCAGGTGGGGTCGGGTTCTAATTCTTAAACTCATATCTCAAAACAAATTTCATTACTTATCTTTAAGATTAAAAGAATGTTTACTTGAAATATGGGATTTCGAAAATTAAATAATTAAAAAATTAGCACAAAAAGTTTCAGTTTTAAAATTTCCCTATACAGCAATCTTTATTGAGGAAAGATGAGTTACAACTCCCATATCCTCCCCGTCTCTAAGCCAGGATATGTATATATATATATATATATATATATATATATATATATATATATATATATATATATATATATGCTTTGTTTACATCTAAGTACATATATAAGACATAAGTTGTGATAGATTAATATATAGCTGGAAATAAGAAAGCAGTGTACTAACTAACAAATACTTTAAGTCTTTCTCTAGAATATTTGATGAGTTTTCACACAGTTCCTTTATCCAAATGTTAAATTTACTGTACAGACTTTTATACAAAATGATGGTTTAAGAAATTGTATTTTCACAGATTTTGCTTGTACGAAGGAAAACATTTTTCTTTAACGTGATAATGTTTGCATCTTTTATGTAAAAGATTAAAAGTGAAAAACAAAACAGTGTAGTTAAGTAAACAAATATTTGTGTGGAGCATGTTTCTTTAGAAACTCAATAATGCAAAAACTTTCCGTGGGTTGTTACAAAGTCTTAGTACATATTTCCTTGTTTTGTAATAAAATTAACGTAATTTGTTTTAAAATTTAATTAACAGCTCATTTAAAAACTTTAACAAAAATTTTCACTTGCTTCATGTTATTTAAGAATAATATGTAAAAAGTATTTGAAAACTGCACACAATCAAATTCCCTTTAATTACTAACTCCATAAACATACGGTGCGTTATATAATTTTTTAATTATATATATTATATATATATATATATATATATATATATATATATATATATCGTATTTGAAGTAATAAAATATTTAATGTGACCCTCGTTTCAAAGATAAGTTAACATCTATAAAATTATTCATAAATGAGAAAAAATATACGATGTTAATTTGAGTACGGCCTTTGAGAGAAATTACAAGTGGCCCTTTTTTATTTACTCATATCTTTACGAAATTACTGATTATAATGAATAATGGATTGAAAGGAAATTTATTAATCAATAATTGCAAACAGGTAGTTGATGTATTTCTTCTTGTGAAGAGCAAACGCCCTGATGAGATTCATCGGTTTATATTCTTATAAGGATATTCATCGAAAGTTCGGGAATGTTTTAACCTCTTCAATTAATGATACTGGCATGCTTTGGCGAGAGAAATTTAATCAATTTTCGCTTTGTTAATATAAAAGCTAATTAGATAGCTTTCTAGTTAGCAATTAATAATATAGCAGCTAGATGCAGTGAATAGCTTTCGTATCTCTCAGGTGTTACAATTTAATATTTAGCAGCATATCTCACAAGTGTAGTAAGCGGGGCATTCTTTATAATTTTCGAAACATTTCCTTCGTTCCACGTTAATGAGTTTTGAACATCTTTAATAAACATACATATTTCAAGAGTGAAAATCAAGAGGTCCTCTGTTCTCTTTTCGATTTCTGAATGAATTAGAATCTTTGCAAGACTTGTTTAGATATCTCTTTAATGAAAAAGTAAAAAGTTGAATGAATAAAGAAGTAAAAATCAACATGAAATTAATGACTTTATGGAAAAGATATAACTGAAGCGCAAAGGAGAATTTTTAATGTTTTGAATATTTTCGTTCCATGTAAACTTATTTTTTATTTTCAACATTTAAAAGCAATAAAATAATATAGTTAAAATGTTCTAATTTAGAGTTTGGTTATAATTTATTCTGAAATATTATTTTTCTTTCACACTCTTAATATTGTGAAATTAATTTATATTTTTGAAAATAATTATGTTTTTTTGTAAATTATCATTGGTAAAGTTAACTAATCACTTTCATAATGAAAGAAAATTTTAAGAAAGTACTTTTCTAAGTACAATTATTTTTATTTTCTGTGAAAAGAATAAAAATTGAAGCAATCTAAAACGTTTCTTTAATTTTGTTTGTAATAAAATCAAATACTTTTCTTCAAAAATATTTATTTTGATTGATTCATTATAAAAATCTAGCGCTACTCCTTAGATGTGTTTGAATAATACTATTTAGTAAAAATAAATATTATCAATTAACATTCATAATTCCGAATATTGCAAGTAAGATTGATTTTTGAAATTAAAAGGGAAATTTGGTCCATATTTTAGTACGTAAAGAAAATTCCACACTATCAAAACTACAGGGAAGTAGATAAATAATAGGCTTTATTCGGATTGTCGGTTGTTGCTTTTGGTATTATAAAATTAAAATACACCGAAGATATGTACTGTAGGTATATTTTCAAAATAACGTAATATTAAAATTAATAATTTAATTTGAATACTTTAATGCGTTAATACTTTAATTTTTAAAGAATAGGAAACATAATATGACCATGGTTACAGTTACTAAAGTGTACAAAAGAGGATTCACATAAGTTTTGAGTATCTTTTTAAAATTTGAGAATTTTTACATATATATTTACTTAATTAGTTGTATATCTTATTTCTTTCTTTCTTTCCTTCTTATATAGCAGTCTAATCAAAACTATCAATAGAACTTTGAAAAAAATTTCCACCTATAGTAATGCAAGAATTTGAACCCATTAATCACAATTCTAAATTTAGCAAGAACTTTACGAAATTTAGGAGTTAAAAATAAATAAGGGAGTTTATCAAATTCAAAGTTTAACCTGTTTTTTGTAAAAAAGCTTTAGTTCTATTAGTTATTTATCTATCACAATTATTAACCTTAATAAAACCATTATTATTAAGTAAATGCTTATGCGTGAATTCAACATAAGGTTTCTAAAAGTAATTGCATAATTCCCTGGTAACTGATCTTCATAACAAATAAGGAAATCATCTTGTAAAATGTATATATAACTTTTTAAATCTCTAATCTTAGTGCTATCATTTATCTTAAAGTTCGAGTATTTCAATTATTTCTTAGTAAAAATTTATATTCTTCAAAATCCTCAATAGGTAAATTATGCTTAATTGCTAATTTTGTTTAGATGTTATCAATGTCTTCACTATTTTTTTCTTTTGTAAAAATATTGTTAATAGAAGTAATAATTCTAAAAAACTGGTATCTTTATTCATAATTCCTTTCTAATTCTTATCTCTAGTACTATTTAGATTACCTGTAATCACATGTTGATATTCTTCATGAATAAAATCTTTATATTTCTTAC
The DNA here is from genome assembly GCA_019974015.1 of Nephila pilipes. Classification (NCBI taxonomy): domain Eukaryota; kingdom Metazoa; phylum Arthropoda; class Arachnida; order Araneae; family Nephilidae; genus Nephila; species Nephila pilipes. Next base: position 548,747 of record BMAW01131409.1, read on the forward strand.
AATTACATTCAGTATAACACTGTAAATATTTACAGATGTTATATTTATATGACATACGTCCCGTATTTTTATTCAATTTAAAAGCTTTTTCAAGATCAATATTAATTTGAAGTTACTTTTATGCTTATTAGGGATATTGTTAAAGCTTACTTTATTAAAAGATTTTGTCAGGAATCTAATGCAAGAATCAGTATTCTACATTTTTTTATTATTATTTCCAGTATCAGTTTTATATTTATTAACTAGATAATTACATATATTCTTAATATTATGAAAAAAATACTGTCTATATTATTTACATTAATAATAAAATCCTTTAGAATCTTAATTTCTCTCTTCTTCATATCAAAAAGAAAGTATTTAATACTTTTAGTACGGGTATTGTTCTTTTCAAATTTATTATTAAATAAATAAATTATTTTCTTTAACAGCATCAAAAACCAAAAATTTTCTCTTTTTATTTATGTCCTCGTATTCTCTTTTCTTACTAACTTTATTAGAAATTTGGAGCTTCATATAACATTTATTTCTATAAAAAATATTCTTTCTTATTATTTTGTTTAAGTATCTGCGCAATAATTTTGTTAAAAACGAAAATTTCATGACCATAAATGTAAATACTTTATAACCCTGATATAATAATTTTAAAACATCCACACCTTCTTTTAGTATTAGTCACTATCTTAATAATAGTTATCTATACATTTTCATATTTATTATTAAAATAGTCTGCGATTTCAATTTTTATAACCGTAAAATTTTTAGTATCATGTCTATGCTAGTTATCCTGTCTATGCTGTAATTTATATTACTGGTTTGACCACAAAAACCTATTCACAACCTATTCACAAAAATGTTACACTTAAGTAAGTAAATACTGTTCTAAGTTTTAAAGAAAATAAATTTTGAATTTATTTTAAATTGCTCATTATTAATCATTTTACATGTTTTGCTCTTTTTGTTCTTACAAATGTGGAAGCTTGATTATCAATAATAAATTTCCATGATTAAAATTAACTACATTAGTTTTAAAGTTATCATAATATTTCAAAATTTGTAGCCCATATTTTGTATTATATTGAAATTTACTATGAATATCAATATTATTATAATCTTTCTTACATTTATATGCACTATTCCTAATAATCCATATTTTATACAACGTCCATATTCTTATTTATCAATCACTTGATCATACACACACACACACACATATATATATATATATATATATATATATATATATATATATATATATAAATGATTTAAATAAAAATGTATAAAAGCAAAATTAATACTATGCACAATTTTTTCTGTTACAGAAATCATACCATTTAATTACTTTCAAGATTAAAGAAAAAAAATTTATGCAAATGAATTCATGTGTTATATTTTTTAGCCTGAAACATGAAACAAGAGAAACTGTAAGATATAACAAAAGAAAACAATTAAATATGAGACCAATGTTTCTCAAAATTTATTAACTCTTACTGAGGACAAAAAGATAAGACTATACTCATGCAATAATTTAAACCAAAGCTTGAAAAGCATATATATATATATATATATATATATATATATATATATATATATATATGAACCTGTTTCTGAAGACAAATGGCATTGCAACGTTATGCAGAGTTTACCATTGTGTTGCTATCTGATAAACGGTGCCAAAATCTATTTGATACTGATTCAAAGGTTAGTTTGGATTTCTACAGCAACGAATAGTAACCATCATTGAGACTATTTATCATTATACATCAGAAAGCAAGCAATAATAAAAACTATAGGTTAATTCCCGTGTATCTGTTGTAAAGAAGGCGAAAATGGTCTCATTGGTCAGGAAAGTTATATTGACGAATTTTTGGGATGTGAAAGGCGTCTGAACCAAGGTCTTAGATAAAAGGAAAAGTATTATTGGAATATACTACAGTGAGTTACCCTATTCTCCTTTCCAATTTCTTAACATGTTTATTTTTGGAGCCTGCGTCGTATATATATATATATAAATTCTATGTAAAAATATTTTTTTTTTAAGCAAATTAATTTTTTTGCTAAAGTAATAGTATTTTTTACTTACTGAAACGTGAAAGAACGCTCAGCGTCCTAAATTGCAAGTGAGGATTCCTTGTGTTTTAGAATTTTAATACTTATTATTAAATAATAATACTTTAGTATTTAATAAGCCACGTCCTGAAATCCTATATCAATTAAATCCATGTTATTGAAACTTTGTGATTTTTTTCAGAATTTATGTTTTTATACAGAATACATCTAATACTTCTAACTTAATAAATTGTAAAACTATCTTGAATTAACTTTAAACATAAATTTAAAAATCTTAAGCAATTCACTTGTTTTTTATTCCATTCATTAGTACTAATTCCTTCACTGGCAAATGGCGTAACTGAAAAAAAACAAAATTTGTAACACTCTCCCCTCCTTTCATTTGCTTCAGCAGTCATTATAAAGCTTAGGTAGATAATCAATAATTTTACAGTCAAATGAAAAGAATGTCGGATATTTTTTATTTTAATTTCTTTAAAGAGTATTTTTACTCTTTTTGTTTGTGTATTTTCACTCTTTCTATGTATACTTTTACTCAAAGCGTCTAAAGTGCAGTTGAGAAATACTTATCTTTTACTCTTACCAACTCACCTGAATTCGAGTGAGAAGAATAACGGGTTTAAGGGGTCGAGCGGAAAATTCCAGTCCCTTCTGTACGGACTTATTACACGTAGGATATTTATTCTAAGTCGATCTGCTTCCCATATTCGCTTGTTACATTACAATCTCTCTACGTCACCAACTATATATCGACCATTAACTAATATTCAATTATGCGTCGCTTATATACCTTTTTCATCAAATCTATTAATCATTCTTAATTTTTATGTAATCTGCATGAATCACGTCGATTAATTAATTAGGGTAATGTCTTATTTTAAACAATATGAAAGGAAAAATCCTCAAGATCAAAATATTTTAAAAATCAAAATAAGAAGAAAAGAGAAAATTACGAATTGTCCGGTATATCTAGTAATGAAAACTAAAGTATAAACAATTCTAAAATAGCCCTATTCTCTATAACTCAATAAAATGACTAGATAAAGGCAAACCAGTTAATTTATAACTTTTTTAACATTTAGTTCAAAATACATAAAATAACTTTGTGTGAGAGTGTGATTTGAATAACTTAATTTATAATGTGTGGGGGATTCCTTCCATTTAATTAATAGAAATCTTCTATCTGAATTTCTTTTTTTCTCAGCGCTTTTACTTTTGAATAACTGTTTTTTTTTACTGCATTGTAAATACAAAAATATTATTATTTATTACAAATTAAATGATAATATATATTGTAAGGATAATCACTGAGTTATGGGTCATATTTCCTGAAAAATTATCAAGCACTAAATTTTTTGAGCAAAAACATTTTAAAAACATACATAAAGCCAAAAAAAAAAAACTCAAACTCGGAGTATTTTTATTTCTGAAAATAAGAACAAACAAAAACGCCCATTTCTTATTAATAAATTCATCATTAAATATCAGAATACCAATAAATAAATTTTTGAATTTATCAGAAGAGAATAAATTTTTAGCTCCAAACAACTTGCAACAGGGGGAAAAGCAATATGATCCTAAAAACAGTTTCCACGGTGATAAAATGAAACAGTTTGAAAAATGAAAAAGGCAAAAACATTTTCAAGAAAACTGCCTTTTAAAAGCATTCACGTTTCTTAAAAATGGAGGGGACTTCTATTTTTCTGAAAATGGAGCTGAGTGTAGTCCAGTTCTTAAGGAAATGAACTTCATGAACAGCGATAAAAAAGTTATGTCGGAGGTTCGAATTCTAATATTACATATGTATGGTGATGGTCTCATAGTTGGCCTTGTTTCCATCAAATTGTGGTTTCAAGTCCTAATGCCACTAAAGACTCGTCGAGTAGTGGGACTGATGCGCGTTAAATCTGTCGAAGGCTCCATGTCCTCCCGAAGCGTGGTGTGGTAGTTTGGAGAGAGAAATGCATGTTCAGATGTCATTTTCGTCAATTGACCGAAGTTTCAAATTACGAAGTTCCATCTTCAGAAACCCTCATATTGCTCCTAATGCTACATTAATCATCAATCAATCATCCTTACCACTCGCCGCGGCTCAAAATTTTAAGTTTGTTGCCTATAAACTGTCGCACAACTTTGATTCAGACCGAACAAGTATCTTAATTTTCTTAAAAAAACAATTAATTTAATTGAGTGTAACAGAAAATGCACAAGCCAATTTATCGAAATGCCGATGCTCCTTTTTTTTTAAAAAAAAAAGCAAATAAATTTCTTTTTTCGTTATATATAGCCTTTTTATGTCATTTTATAAACGTGAATTCTAACTATACTATAACGTTGGATTATTCACGAACCGTCCCTTAACAAACATCTGTGTTACTTTCTGATTATATATTTAAATTTCCAACTCTTTTCTAATCAAACGATATTTAATCTAAGCAAATTACTCGTAAATGAAGTTAAGTAGTGTAATAAATTTATTTTAAGATTGTAATGTATAAGCGAAATAGAATTGAAAGTGTGTGGTCGTCGGTACTCGTTGTATGTTAAAATATTGAATGAATTGCAGTAGTTGTTCATCTGTAATTAAAATCGAATAAAAGTAGTTCCGGATTCCAGTAACTGTTATAAGGAGTCGAATCTGCAGTTTTCGAGAAAGAGCTCACTCGAAACGGGGGAGTTGATAAGCTAGAAATTTATTATTTAATTCTAAGCTAGGGTTTAGCCGCTAATTGAGAGAGAGAGAGAGAGAGAGAGAGAGAATGAGACCTTGCATAATCTGTGAAGAAGGTTAGTTACTAGAGTTTATATTTTTCTCTAGTGCCTCTTCAATTAGAATTGTGACTTAATTTACAACATGATTAAACTTGACAATGTTTATAGAGTTAAATAATTAAGGGGAGGCGTTACATTACTATAATGAAAAATTTAGTAAGTTGTTTCTTAGGCTTGAATAATTTGTTTTAACATAGTTATAGTTAAGGGAATCGATCAGAATTTTTTTCTAAGAAGGAAATGGAGAGCGTTTGGGTCATGTCTATACATCAATGCCAAACTTCCTCTGAAAGTGTTAAGTAATATGTCAAATTAATACTAATTTTTGTTGCTGCAATCTCTACCCTCCATTCTCTTCTAAACAAGAACTATATACAGTTTTGAATATTAAAGTAAAGATAATTTTATGTATGAGAAGTTTGGGGTTAAATTCTAAATTTTTTTCTGGACTATTTATATATTCCTAGCCATTTAAACCGACATGACATTATGTTTGCTTTTAGTTTGCTTCTGAGAACATGAATAATATTGAGTAGCTTTTAGTATTTTCGATATCTTTCGGTGCAATATTGATATAAATGCAAATACATTTAACTATTCACTCCATTACTGTATAAAAATGGACTGATATACATAATTTAGTTACATATATTTCAAATTATTGCACATTGTTTTACATATTATTTTTTTCTTATTTACCATATTTTCTTAATTTTATGGAAGTACATTAGCTCAAATTGGAATCAACAATTAAAACTCTTTACAGGATTTGATTAATCTTCCGTAATGGAAGTGCTTTGTGTTATTTATATAACTCAATTTTACCTCAACAGAGAAGATATTACAATTCATGTTGTTTAATTTTTAAAACTATTAACATGTGTTGATTCTTTCAAGTTTTGAGCAGAATTTAAAAAATAGTTGTCGATGATCTTAATCAATTATTTCTTTTATTGTTCCTATAAATTTACATGAAACACAGTACTTACTTTTATCGTTTTGAATGATCTAGGATTCTTTATTGTCATGAATCGAGATTAATATTCATTTTTAAAAATATAAATAAACTTTTGTGGTTCCTGAAATTGATATTTACTCAAACATGAATTACAATTTTAAAAAAAAATCAAAAGTTCTTCGATTGATATTCTGGCGTTTTACTCATATTTTCGAAAATGTCTTATCAAAATAATGAATCATTAAGTTTTTTCAATGACATTGAAGTCATGTACAGGTTAATCCAATTGACATACAACAAAAATTGAAAAACTGGTTCAAAATTAAATTTAAACAACGAAAGAAGTTTCAGAAAATATTATGCTTGATAAAGGTGAAATAAAAAACTCAAATGTATAAAAGAATGTAGTAGATCTCAAACCCTTTGGGTGAATATTTGGTATGGAAAACAAAAATCAATACACGAAGGATTCGCATTTTCTCCCCCAGAATGAACATAAACTTTGTGCGCAACAGTTATTCTGCTCATCTAATAAGTACGATGATGGAAAGCAATTGCTGCAAAAGGCGGATAAGACTCCTTCAAATAGGAAAAATGTTTGGAAAGGATATCGAAGAGCAGGAAAGCTTATTTTGAGGAGATTCAACGGAAAATAAGCTCATTTCGAAGAACTTCAATCCAATCGAGATTCCGTGGGTTAAGGAACCACTTCATTCCCTAGGTAATTTCCTCTCTACAGAGTGGGTTGACAAATATAACTCTGAAAGGACTTTCATAATCATCCAATATATAAAATCAAGTGTGCCAATATAGGCACAGGAAGTTATGTTGTACTCTTGTTATCTATGATATGTGTTCAAAAACTCATTAAGCTCTTATAATGAAAGAGCAAATGAAACTACGAAATATTCTATGAAACTCATTACATGTCTGTTATTGATCTTGATTGAGACTTCGGATTCTTTGAAGCTCAAAACATGTCTACTGATTTATTCCAGAGAAAATTCCTAAGATAAATCTTTGCCCCAATGCTCAAGAGTCCAATTTGCAAGCTGGGATTGCCATCTTGGAAGATCACTACTTTATTAGACACGTAGTAACACAATGCAACTTTAAGGACTCCATTGAGACTGACATCTCTTTCTTGTGGCTGCAGAACGAACGTAAATAACTTTTGAGTTATAATATAATTTAGGTCAAAATTTCTCCAAATTTTATTCAAGACTGCCCTTGATGTACGCGGTCAAAAGAAAATTTTAAATATTATAGAATTGAATCTACGCAATAAATATTCTCCCATTGATCATATATTGATAATTATATCATTTAAAAGAATTCTATCATATTTGATGGCGAAAACTATATTTATTGTATTGGATCGCTTCTGATTCTTGAATTAGGAAACAATCGTCACAGTTATATTCTCAATATGGTTCAGCTTTATTTCCTTTTCTAATAAACTCATTTTCCAAATCCTTCCAAATAAACAGTCTGACAAAAATGTATGGAAACCATGACAACTCTAACTTCAAAAATAAAATTGTGAATTTTCTAATTTAGATTTTAATAAATACACACTGAGTTTAAGGTTTCTCTAACTTCTGTACATCACAACAAATAGTACTTCCCCTGATTTCTCAAAGATAGATTTTTCGTTTGAAATAATTTTCCCTCCTTTTAAAACTGCATCTAAACCTTCAACGTTATCGAACTTTAAAGATGGTAATTCTATCTTTTCTTGATATAAATTCCAAAAAAAAAAGTATTATTTTTTGCAAGTTTTAATTTCTTGTGTTTAGTAACTGTCTCGTGTTAAAGATTTTGTGTGTGTTCCTGCTCTTGATCGTCTCTTTATTTCCCATTTATTCCTTTTTATTCCCAGAATTCTCTGTTAGTTAAAAACTTACATAACTGTAACTGTGTAGCAATGTTCCTTAAGCTGTAAGTTGTGACTCAAAATTGAAATTGTAAGAACTTTAAAAATGTTGGAATTTAAGTTCCTTAACTCATATACATTTAACTTTATATCATATATATTTTACTCCTTATTTTCTGAGAAAGAGGAAGTCACTCACAGAAAAACTCAAAAATCATTGAAAATATCAATACATCTTTAAGAAACCAGTATTTTGAGAGCAATATTTATTGATTTATTTTATATCCAAATGAAGACAAAAAAAACCATAAGTAATATAAAAAAACATCCTAAAAACTGAGCACCAGGTTTATGCTTCTTCTTGCCTGTTAACATTTGATACGTCAGAAAAATATTTTTCTATTCTAACTCTACTTAAATGAACAGAAGTACATGAATTTGTTTTATATTTTCAGTGAATTTGGCAAATAGTTACCAATAAGTAGAGATGAAACTAGTTAATAACGCTAGAGGGTTTTGTTTTTCTCCATGTCGATAGATACTTCATATCAAAACTTTATTGTTGATAATAAAATTTATAGGTCACCTAATATATAAATCTATAAACTGTTTTTCTCTAAAATAAATATCAAATAACGATACATTTAAGAAATTATGCTCGCTATAAATAAGACAAAATTGTACTTCAATGCCTATTTACGTCCACATTATTATTAGTAGAATGGTTAATATCAGACTGTAAGACATTTTGAACTTTATAAAGAGTTTCGCGTTACAGACTAAATTTAAATAAGTATTTTCCTAATATTGCAAGCTCTCAATGTATTTTCAAAACTGCTAGAGTACTTTAATATGAAGTTTCCTTTTAGAGTAAACTATGCTCTCCCAAATTGATCTGCAAAACTTGGACTCAAATATTATACATTTTTAGGGATTCTTATAATTACTTTCACATATGGCATTTTGACATAAAATAATAATTATTGATTTATTTCACTTACACATTCAAATTTTTAAATATCTTGGAGGACAATTTAAATAAACAGTCAAATATAAAATAGGTTAAGACAAAACCAAAAACGAATAATATAACTAACATTTTAGTTCCTAAATACTGAAGGGAAATCTAAATTTGTCTTAATACTTCATTAACAGTTACATTTCATTTAACATAAGATGCAATTTGTTAGTTTATGTACAAAGTGTTTCATCAGATTAACTTTGATTGTCAAATTCCAACAAATGCATTAGTATATACGCGTCACACACAAAAACTATGTATATAATAAGGAGAAATACACGTGTGTGTAGATATGTAAATATGCGAGTATTCTATATAATCTTTCGTTTTATTCGAGCCCTTATGGATAAAATACGCTTTGTATTACGTTATGGAACTTTGCTTGTAGAATGGATCTGAGACTTTTTTTACAAAACTTTCAGATTAAATCCAAGTAAAAGTTTCAATCTGTTATATAAATTCTGATATGATTAGAGAATTTCTTTCAGATTGTATTTTTTAGTTTAAATGATATTGAAGATTTATCGTTTTTGTTCCTTCTCTCTTCTGAACTATCCCTATCCGGATATTCCAAAGGAATCAGTGTCATAAACTCATACAACTAACCAACCAATTTATTTATAAGTAGTTTTCCCTTGAAATGACGAATAATTTCGAATCAATCACGATATATGTATTTATTATTCTATTTTGCTTAACAGTTAGGTAATAATTTTCATATTTTGGGTATGTATTTGTTGTCAAAAGCACTATACTGCTAAATATATGATTCATTTAATGTTACTATCTATTTATTTGGAATTTAATAGTTATTCGATGAGCTGAATTTAATTGTAGATTTAATCGTGTTCGCAATCATTTGACACTAATCTTGATAAAAAAAATCTACTTAATAAGAGAAAATTATTCTTATACACCTATTCTGAAACTGATCTACCTTTCTTGCGTGTATGTGTGATGGGAAAATATAAGAAGTTTACAAAACTAACCATATGAAAGGAAATTATTTTTGAAACTACTATCATACACACAGTCTTCAATTTGATGGGATCTTTGTGGTTTTATTTGAATTCACGATAGTATAAAAATTTTGTGGGTACCTTTTCAAGGAGAAACTGACCAACATTTGTTTTATAATGTGCGAGTCAAGGGAAATATAAAGCAATTTTAAAACAATTATCATACACATAGTCTTCTAAGCGTTATTTTGTTCACTTAGTTTGACCTTTGTTAAAACTTGAATATTTTGTTTTCGATGAAAGTTAGAAACATAATTCTGTACTTGTATATAAAACGATTTGTGTCATATCCATCATTCATTATAACTAAGACTCCACAAATTGTTTTTGCACAAATTTCGGAAGACTTGTTCGCTAGATATTAAATTATATCAAGACATGATGAACTTTTTTGTCGTTTTTTTGCTAGCTTGTCATTACCAAGAAGGCTTATATGGTTTGTGATCTAATCAAGATGGATGCATGGACATTTATTGCGGATTACGATCAATAAGACCAGGATATTGATTTATTACACTATAGTCTTTATTTTCTTGTTCTTTAATGCATAGAAGGCTAGTGTTTTTTACATTTTAAGTTAATTATTTGAAGAATTGATTAGTTTATTTTAATTAGTTGAAGATAGCTAAATTTCATTTATTTTCCGCTTATTTAATATCCATTTCCTTGTCGAAAATCTGTTGTAGTGCATATTTTAATGATGAGTTATAACTGATGCATCGGTTATATATCTAAAATGTAGTTTTTCCTGTAGTGAAGTTTTTCCTATTGGTGTTTTTCAAAGATTAAATAATTAAGATCCTTAAAATAAATATAAATTTTAAAATGATTTTAAATGTTTATAAAATTAGCCTATATTTATTACATGTACAGATAAGTGTAAATATGATTTTTAAATATTTATAATAAATATAAAATAGAATCCAGATGTTAAAACAATAAAGATTTCATTAAAATTATTTATTTCTATTTTGTTATTGTAGTTTTAAACAATTTGAGAAGATGGTTTTAAAAGGTTAAAGTTTAATTCAATTTCATTTTGTAATATTCCCCCTGATTTTAGGTTAACAAATTAAATTTTTAAGTTATGTGTTAGTAATAACGTTAGTTAATTTATAAGATTAATTAATAAATAAATCGATACATTGACCGAGAACTTTTTATATATAACATCTCATTTTTTATAATTATAATATTTCTCTAATTGTTTTTCTTGTTCTTTTTTATAGATGTTCCGACAAAGACATTTAAGGAAATTTATGTGACTTACCTTTCCAGTAAATGTTGTAAACAGCTGAAGCAGAAAGTTGCTGATATCACCGTATGTTTAGTATGTTGTCAATTTGCAAAATGTACTATGTATGTTGGGCTCACATAACATAGTTGGAATGGCATAGTAAATTGATTGTGCTTTGGTTGACAAATGTTGGGAAATCATAGCAAGAATTTGTGCTGAATTTACTAAATGGTGAATTTTTGTGAAGCATTAAAAATTTATTTTATTGCTTGACTCAGTTAGAGATATTAAGTTTAATAATTCATTTCTCCTAATTACAAATATAGCTTCAAATTTAACAAAACTTTCATTCATTAAACGCATAAATTCAATCAGGTAAAGGAATTAAAATTTAAAATTATTAGAAAGCAAAGATAAAAATTAATGTTTAAAAGTTAATATTGAAAATAAATTGAATGATTATTATTTGCAAAAATAAAATGTAATGCTTCATCATTCAAATTTTTTTTTACCGAGAATCAAACTAAATTCATATATATATATTGTCTCAATATTCTCTGAATAAGAGTTATTATCTTTATTTAAAATCAAAATGAATTTTCGGATATTTCTGGATATTTCTGGATTTTCGGATATTCGGATATAGTGATATAAAAATTCTTTTTGTAGAGATCAGAAAGTAGAAGCATTTTGTAAAAGAATGTTTTTATTTAATTATAACTACCAAACTATACTCGCAGAAGTTTTGAAAATTTACTACTATATGTTCATCTATTAGTTCACTAGTGCATTTATGAGATAAAATTTAATATATTTCACACATAAGACTGACGTTTCTAAAAACTCAGAGTTTTACTATATAAATGAAAAGTCATATATTATCCTTCTAATATCTCTAACTGTATCAAGTGTCATCTTAACATGTAATATGAGACTGAATAACTCCATCTCTTCTTCATCTGTAGTTAATCATCTCATACATGCTAGCTTAATTATATATAAGCCTTTCCATGCATATCTACTTCATATATAAATGTATGTGTGTATTCCTTAAATATATAAACAATATTATATTATAATAGTATAATAATCATATATAATACGTAAATAACACATATGTATTATAATCGTATATAATACATATGTGTGTGTATTAAACTATAAGTTAAAATATATCTGCTATTTAATCTTCTTGCATTAATTATGTAAGTGATGAGACGAGTAATGAAAACTTTTTGAAGATCATGTGACTACAATTCAAACCAAATGCCAGACTTTTGGTCTTAGTCATTATATAAGAGAACAAAAAAGTCATTTGCAGTATTGTAACAATTAAATGGTGAATGATAGAATGCGGGAAAACAGGTAAGAAAATGCACACAGAGGATTAAACAGTTGATTATTTTTTGAAGAAATGGGCTTAGTTTTAATCCCATTTTTACTTTTCTATAAATATTATTGGACTACAATGAACTTTATAGTTCTCTTGTATTTGACTCACAATTTTGTATCATGAATACAGAAACTGTGCGTCATTCTAAGTAATTCAGCAATTACTAGAATGTAAAACCTGAGCTCTCTATGACTGCTCGAAATCTTAAAATTCAAAACAAGGAGACAAATGTATTGAATAGCTCGTGATATGTACTCATTTGAATTTTGTGAGCAACAGGGTGCTTATTCCTGTCTTTGTATTTTTCCTGGAATGAATTTCTGTATATTTTACTTGTTAGAAAATGTCAAAACCCTCAATCTTCTTTGTCTTACTGAATTTTAGTGTAATGTTTTGCAATTTATATTATATTAGACCCAACATTTCAAACTAGTCATATAAAAATGATTTAATAACTTTATATTTCAGTTTCCGAATCCAAGTTTGTATATTTACAATTCTTTTAAAACTCTGACAAAAATTATGATGCGGTATGTTATTCGTATTTATTTATATAAAAAAGTGAATTTTTTAAAACCTTTTTGTTAAAACATGCCTTTATAACAACTATGAAGACATATTGTTCGGTATAAAACGTGTACTTGAATGTTCATCCAAAACATATTTTTGGATCTAAACATTCTTTTTGAGACTTGAAACAATTAACTTAGAATAGAAAGTTAAGAATGTGCGTTATTGTACAAAGTTATTGTGCAACTTATATGCATACATTTATGCGCAAGTGGTGCCTGTTCTGTATAAACAGCCAAATCGCATTGCTGAGGGATTATCAATGATGTGGCATTAAAACATTAATTATCCGTCGTGAAAGTTTGCTTGTCAATGTAGAAACGAAACTTCTTAGCGCAAAATAACTACTTCACAAAATTTTGCTTTCTACAAATGCTCTCAAGAGGTCAATAACAAATTGATCTTAAGAAAACAAAATCATTTTTACTTGAGAACGGAAACTAATCATAAAAAAGGAAGTTTTATCAAAGTGAATTCTGTAAGTTAAATGACGCATTACGTTTAAAATCTCTTACAGAGCAAATAACATAAGGAACAATTGTTATTTGATTTCACACAATTAGCAAGTTGAAAGGAAAGGAAAGTTTATACAATGGTATTCAAATATTTTTCAAAAATATTTAATATGCCATAATGGAGCCAAAATATTCACGTAAACACTTATGAATAATTTCTTCAATTTCTAGTTAAAATTATAATTTTTCTACGTTCTTTAACTTGTTCAATTGATTTTATGACTTGGATGACTTTTTGAATATATATATATATATATATATATATATATATATATATATATATATACATAATTTAAAAACATTATTTTAAAATTATTATTTAATATTTTAATATAAAGTGACATATATTGTTTTATTTATGTTTCATGTCTGAAAAGTAGTAATTAAATTATGTGTATTTTTAAGACTTATGCGTAATTTAAAATCTCATATTTACTGATAAATATATATATATATGTAATTATAATGTATGTATATGTGTGTACGCGTATAAAAGTATATATATAAATATATGTTTTAGAAGTAGAAAAATACTCATATTTATCCATGTTATGTGTAAGAATTCTTTAAAATGAAGAACCCACATAAATAAATGCATATATAATTTGTATGCTGATATAGTGCTCAACTGTTTGTGTAAGTGTATGAATGTGAATGATATCCAGTTATCTGAATGAATATATTTCAGTCGTATTTGAATCAAGATCTATTTATCACAATCAGCCTAATTAAAACAATGCGTGACTGATTTCTGTTATACATATATGTTTTCGTAAACTTTCGGGAATTATACTAATAAAAATCGACTTGAATTCATATTTATGTAGATTTAAAATTTGAAAAATGCTGTTTTTCGATATTTCATACATTCTCTTTTTAACTTGAGGATAAAGTTATAGATTTAAAATAATGAGCAACTAACTAGATAAAATGCAACTGATACATTTTATCAATTTTAAAACAATTTCCTTTCAAAGGGTAAAGCATAAAATATTACCTAGATATGTAAATCACTCTAAATAATTTTATTTTCACTTAGAATTTCAGGAACAGTTGACCACTTTTCTTCGATAAGTGTGAATAAATTTTAAACTTTATAATTTTTCAATGCCCTTATTGATAACCATTTATATGATATAATTCTCAGCTTTATTATGTTACAAAAGGATTAAGAGTAAATTGAAAAATTACTTTGTTATTTTGAGGAACTTCATAACAATTTTATGGTAGTAAATAATTAAAATTTTATTTTGTGTGGGAAAACTGTTGAGAGAGAGATTAATACAAAATCACAACAATTATTAATTCCAGAAATCATCCTAGAAAAATTAATTTCTATGATTTCATTTCCATTCAATAACATCTCATTCTTTGTATTTTCAATTCATAATTAATTAATGCTTAATAATAAATCCTTATCAATTTTAATTTAAATAATTAAAGACTATTATTATATTAGTGAGAAAGAAAATCATTTATTTCATATTAGAGAAAAAAAAGTAATGACTGAGTTATTAAAAGAATAAATATATGAATCTATTTGATTAATTTAGAAATTAAAATCAATTTGTTATTAAAATCGTTAGTAATTTCACAATTAAATATAACGAAATGAAATTCCTTGGCACCTTAGCATTGTTACTTGTTTTATCATTTTCAGAATTCTAGAAATGTATCTAAAAAGAAACTGCATCTTTTTTAAAGTACATTTATTCTTTCACAAAGTACAGAAGGAAACGTAATCTCTATATACATCGTTGAAAACGTACTTAACCTCATGTATAGTTTTCCAAAAGATAAACACTTATTTGAAACATATTAACGATTTTCAGGACAAATCGTGATACCTTTCTTGTAATAGTATAATATGGAAAAATACTATTGTTATTAAGAGCGAAATTTAATTCACTACACATTTGTACACATTCGACATGACGACGAAAAACATTGGGGGGAAAAAAACGAACTTTTTTTTTTTTTTTTTTGAATTCATCAATGCAATTTTTAGGGTGCTGCATAAGTATTCTTTTTGTTTATATTTTCTATAATTTATATTTAGAACTACTTTTGAAAAGTTATGTATATATATATATATATATATGCACACAAAAAAATTTAGTGACTTCTTTGGTTTGGAGCTACAAATTTTCTCAAATGTTATCATTAAAGAAATAAAAAGAAATAGCAAACTTGTAAAACTTGTTTTAGAATCTTAAAAAAAAAAATCTGTTCAAAATACAGGAACTGCCTATAAAAGTTCGTTATAAACATAGAGATTGATTCATCTGAAGGCCATATACATTACTGAAAATTGAATTTACATTTATTGTTCATAATGAAGTTAAATGATTTTAAGTAATTTTACTTCATTAAACATATTAATGGCTGATGGAAAAGTTATTGATTAAAACTAAATTGTTTTTCTAACATTTGAAGTATATAGATTAGTGATATGGTCTCATTTTGTTTTTTAAGATTATTATTGGTATTAGGCATTTTAATTTTATTTATTTTAGTAGAATGTTGCATTTTATCATAGTTTAAATGATTCATATCTAAAATAGTTACAGTTCGTAACCACTCATATAGAAGAATAAGTAACGTATTATTTTATTAGTTTCCTGTAAGAGATATAATTTATTACTTAACACAGATTTGATATACATTTTGTCTTTTTCAAAAACAAACAATGTATAAACATTTACTTTTTTTAAGATTGTTATATGATACCATTTTTACTTTAAATGATAACTGGATATTTAGAAAACTGCTTGAATATATCTAATTTCTTGTTTAAATGCTAAGAAATGGTTCCATCAACTTTCAGTGGCGCCCAGTGTATACGTACAATTAATGTTGCACTTGTATATATTTGTGTCTGTGTGTTATACAATTAAGGAATGATTAAAATAATGTTGTCGAAAGAGTTTGGGGTATTAGACTGCAAAAAGTGTATGGTTTAACTGTACAATTCGAAGTGTTACGAAAACATCAATTTACATTTGAATTTATAGTTCTCAGTCTTGTATTTATAAGTCAGTTTCAAAATTTTAATGACTAAATGAATACAACTCACATTTCAATAATGAACGTAGTTTTTACTATACAAACTTTTACTGACAAGAACTGATAGATATTGTCGTGAAATTACTTGAAAAATCAGAAATTATCTTAACATAATTTACAACTATATTCGTAACATACAAAAGTAATTTAGTATTCAGAACTCAAACTTCGAAAATTTGTCATCGTAATGTTAATTTTTTACTGCACAAAATTACTGAAATTATTTTCATTAGAGATTAAATCATAATGTTTTATTTCATTATACTCCCAAATTCAAAATATTAGATAATATACAAAATTCTAAAATAATAATACATAAATTTCAAAAAACATTTTTTTCATCCAACTTCAGAAATAATTTGAAGTGTGAAATTGTTTTCACTCTCTTTGACTACTAAATTAATTATTTTTAAATTTAGTAAAATGGTATATGTTAAGTATTACAGTCATGTATGGCTATTCTAAAGTTAGTGTGCAAATAGAAACACTGAAATAAAATTACTACTGCTTTAAAAAACTTGAAACTAATAAGTAAAGGAAGACTATTCAGTAAACATGACAACCACTTAAAGCTCTGATTTTGTTAATGCTATTTTCCGTGCAACTACTCACATACTGATCGACACGGAAATTAACAACTTTTTAAAGCTATTTACCTTGATATTGTTTTGTGTTCCTTGGAAAAGCTATACCTGTATTTATCGGTCGTGTATTTTATCATATATATTTCTATAGCAGCCCCCACCTCACCCCACCCTTATCTCCATAAGAGTCGAATCGAAATCGAAATTCAAAAATTATTTCAAAAATTTATCAATTTTCGGAATCTATTTTAAATGCTTCAAGCAGCAGTAAAATACTTCAAGACTTTGAATGCCATAGCTCTTTCAAAATACAAAACTCCTTTCTTTTGAAACATATATCCTAGTCTAAATACAAGTGTGTACTAATTTGCTTCAATTTTGTGAAATATTGTAAGCTTCAATCTGAAATGTTAAGTAAATTTATGTAAAGTGAAAGACACATACTACTCAAGCAACCTACTTTAATAAATTTTGAAAAGTTTATTACTTGTATAGTGAGAATTTGGAGCGAATTGTGATGACTACGAGGTACTTTTATCTAATATTTTGAATTTGGATACCTTCAAAAGAAACATTTTTCTATAAAAATATTATATTGAAACAAAAGAAACAGGTATTGTTTATACAATTTCAATAATTGAAGATGTAACATTTATGAAAAATACTTCCATACATTTTTTCTATGTAGAAGAAAAGTGTTGGTAATTTAGTATTTCTGTGTTATATGAAAATGAAGATGAATATTCGAGAATATTCGCGCGTAAGCGCACGCGAAAACGCGTGCCGTTTGTCCTTTTTCGCGTATTGTACGTCAACTCGAAAATAATTTTAATAGTTTGAATAAAATGAATATGCTTGTGTGTGTGTCAGTATTGATTAAGGTGTTTCAATATCTGTATATATATCTTTGCAAGAAAGTTTCACTTATAAAAGCACTTATGTGTGCAAATATGTATTTATTCCCCGTTTGGAAGATTTATTTATTTCTTGTTATAATTTTATGTTCGTATTTGTATATATTTACAAAGTTTAATTTAATTTTTGTACTTATCATTCACATGTATAATGTATTTTCACATGTTCTTATTTTGAAGAGGTAAATGGTTATTATATATGCTCAATTTTTGGTAATGAATTCACATCTAGTAATGTTTTTTCGAGATGTAAAATTCTCAAACATAACTCCCGAGCACAATATTACCGTTTTTATCATATATAAAATAAAATGTAAATATATAGTGACAAACAAGCGTTTCTAGGGCCAAAAAAATTATCTGACATAAAAAAAAGTGTTGAAAAATTAATAATAATAATATTAATATATTTTTAAATAAAGGCGACATAAACATTATGTATATGGGAACTTCTGTAAACAGGCAAAAAACTATTACTGTAATAAAATTAATAATTAATTACTTTAAGGTGTTTTCACACGTATAATACAGGAAAACCTCTTTAAGTCGGATTAATTAGGACCAGAACTGGTTTAGGATATCGAAAATCTGGACTAATCGGAGACGGAAAAGAATGAAAAAAAATATAACATTCTTTCAGAGAAACTTTTCTTTTTCTGCCGAATCGAATTTGAATCATATTTGCAAAAGATAAAGGTATCTACTTTGGGAACAATAAAGGGATATCTTTCAGTTGTTTTATTAAGTTTTCTATTTAGACATGGTAGCAACGTATTCCATTGATCATTTGTAATAAAAGATGTAACTAAGGTTTTATTGAATTTTCACAGAGAAAATATTTGGAAAGTCCCCCTTCCTCTTTCCTTTCACACATTCATAGTTGTTAGATTATTTCAGTAAAGAAAATTATTTTTAAAATACGTGGATGAAACAAACAATCATTATTATAGAAATCTAAGAATTGCTTTTTAAATTAAAAAACAAAAACAAACAAAATTCATCATGGATATTAATGCATGTTATTCGAAGAAGCAAGCTAAAGGAGTCCGACTTAACGAGGTTCTACTGCTAAATTGAGACAAAACACTTTTCAAGGTGATTTAAATTGAGGGACACAAGTAGTTGAAATATGTTGCTAAAGCAAAATTCTGTAATGATGTGTATCATTCTCGTATGATGTTTCACTAATTATTCAAAGAAAAGGTTTGTACTGCTTGTTTCATGCCTTTTGAGTTACACAAATTTCAAAGTTTTTATTGTAAGTATTTCAAATATTGAAACTTATTAATTAATTTACTTATTTGTAATTTAATTAATAAAATGTTTAATTTCTAGCGTGTAAGTGGTTTATCCAACAGTTCAAACATAAGTTTAATTGTTTGATTATTTTAATTTTTCTTAGTTAAGAAAAACTCCTTCAATTATGAATTCAGTCTTTTTTAAAATAATGTTAAGGATAATTATTTTAAGCTGCTTTACAATCATTAAAAATCAATAAAATTTTATACATTTAATAAGAATGAATGAGGTATAAATAAGCTTATTAACAAACACAAAACTACAGCATCGAGATAGTTATTATTCACTTACAATAAATGAAACAAACCACTTTGATAGACATTAGTTGGAATTATGCTCTTAATCTAATTTTTAAAAAAAGTACCCATAAAGCAAAGAAATCATAAATTAATTAAAGAATTAAAATACTTATGCAAACAAAATTTAAAAAATGCAGTTTTATCAAAGATGTGTTTATCATTATTACCTTTTTTGGTTATTACAGTCTATTTCCAAGTAATACTTGTTTGTATTGTCTTATGTATCTCTAATGGTGCTTTGATTTTGTAAATAGATCATAATTAACTGTAATGTAAATGAAACGCTGTATAGGGAGCACTAATAAATACATCTTATTATGTATTAAATGCTTTAAAACGTTATGAATTTATGTTGTTTTTTCTTTAAAAAAAATTAAGCATTTATTTATCATAGATTAAACACATATTTTTATTAGTTTTTTAATAATATCATGGAGCGACAGATTCGATTAATCTGCTTCACAAAAATTCTATAAGGATTAAATATATAAGTGACAGGAAAGTGAAATATTTTATAAAAAGAAATTAATATTAAAGTTGAATTTCGGAAGGGCAGTTTTTCAATTAGTATCTAGAAATGAGATAAGTAATTGAATTCAAATAATGAGTAACTTAATTTTCTTTTTAATTTAATGTCTGATTATTGATAATATTCTATGTACGATTAAATGAGCAAATAAAAATAAATTAAATCATTACTCGTTCCATGGTACTTATTTTTCCCATTAGTCATACTTCTTATTTTCAGTACAACTAAAGATTTCCAGATAAAATTGGTTCAAGAAAAAATTAGAATTTCAATTTAAACAATTTTTTTCATTTCCTAATTAATTTACTTCCAAAGTGACGTTTGAATTTCTTTGGGTTTTAACCTTATTCCTTTCTAAGTTATTTTTTATTTGAAAAATGAGTAATATACTGTTCAATTATTGAAATTTTTTCTTCAATTTGGAAATTCAAAAAGGTTTCACTTTTTTAAACTGAAGTAACACGCCTAATTAAAAGATAACTGTTTTACTTCTACAAAAAAAACTTATCAATAAAAATTACACTTTTTTACATAGCTTGTATTCCTCAAACAAAAATTAATAAAACTATATAAATATATATATATATATATATATATATATATATATATATATATATATATATATATATATATATATATATATATATATTAAATTCTCAGTGTTATTTAAAATATTACATAGTCAGAATAATAGAAATTAGTTAACAGGCTGTAATTCTTTTAGTATATGTACCTTTAAATTGCTTAACGACGTTTTTTAAATACATAAAGAGTAGTTTTGACAGCATAAATTAAATATAAAGAATCGAATAATTTCCTATTTAAATAAATATTTAAATTTGTTATTTAAAATAAGCATTTAATTTTTGTATTATTAACTTTTGCGCATTTTAGATCGAGAAATTTTGTACGATGTATTGTTTTTGATTTTAGAGAATTTTACAAGTCATAAAATACACATTTGCATGTCGTAATATTGTTTTTGAATAGCATTTAAAAATTATTTATTCCTTTGAAATTCAATTCAAAAACATAATGAATTTGTGTTATTTAAACAAAATCAGTAAGTTATTCTATTTTATTTAGTTCAGCTTTTGTAAACAATAAATTTACTTAATGACGAATAAACGTTTCATTCATTAGATAATTATTTGCTTAAACTTCTGCTTTAAGTGAAGCGATAAATTCCATGTAATTTATTTATAAAATTTATAACGTATTGTATTTAAAATTTAAAATGTAATTAAAGAAAATTTCAATTTTAATAATAGAATTTTATTAAATATTTAACTTCAATGTATTTATGCAAATCTATATAAGGTGTTAATTTTAATTTAAAACATTTTTAAATCCATTACAAAAATATTTTAACGTAACTTAAAAAAAGATAAACTATATTTGGACATATTAACTAAATTTTAAATATTATTAAACTTTGCTTTTAATACATTCAAAGTAACTAGATAAAAATTGTTGTTAATAAACGTAGAAATTATCAAATTCTTATTGGTCACAAATTACAAAATTATTTCATTTATTTAAGTTTTTAACTATATTAAAATGTAGAGTAGTGAAAAAGGATGTATTCACTTTCAGGTCTCGTTGTCAGTGATTATTAATTCTTAACGAATTTAGTTTTGATTTTCATTTGATTTCATTTATGTGATAAATATATTAAACAACAACTGGAATACAATTTATTAATGCATCTTATTTAATTTAGTTGCAATGCTCTTGATTTTTGTTTAGTGCTCCCTATGAATTATATTTTGATGCTCTGCTTTGTAAGATCATTTTTTATATTATTATTAAGTGATTCATGTATTAATCTCTTATCTTCTTAATGTGTGTGTATAAAACCGTTTAATAAAATCTTGATGTTGTAGGTTGGAATTTTCTTTATTATATTTACTTTACTTTTACAAAACTAATTGCAAATGTTTCTTTAAAAATACATATAAGTGATAACATTGTAAAGGATAAGTATTTATATTGATTATATTAATTATTCGTGAGCTATATAACTACATTGACTTATCAAAAGAACATATTTATTTATTTAAAAAAATTTTACTTAATACATATGTGAAAGGAAAACAAAAATCAATGAATTCAAAACAAACAACTGTTCATTTTTTAAGAAAACTATGTAGTCCTATGTTTTCTTAAAGAAAGCTTTGTTTAATCATAAACCTGTCCTCTAAATGGATTTCTAATATAAACAAACGATTATATTTATTTATTTTCATACACTTTAAGAACATATATTTATGAAAATAAGATATAAGAGCACAAAATTCTAATAATATATTTCTATGAGTTAAGGGGAGTAGAAACTTCCTATACCGACAATGTTAAATTGATCATTTTCGATGTACCTATTCTCAAAATCAATTATAGCTACAAGTTTAAATTTTTACACAAATAAATACATCTTTCTCATTATATTGAAATGAACTTTTGTCTAATTTTGAATTTCTTATTTATTTACAAAATATTGCATCAGACATAGTAAAATTTGGCTCTTTCTTCATACAAATAAATTTGTAAAAAATACAATGTTTAATTTCTTTAAAAAAGTTCATTTCAGTATATATTAGCAAGTATTAAGAACATATTCTACAAAGATTACACACCTATGAATTGTAGTTTCTTATTAGGTACATCGTGCATGAAAAATTTCCATTTTGGTGAAAACGAGGAATTAATTTTGAGGAATTAATGTAAAAGTACTTAGCAATCAGGACATTTCGTCGCCATACTCTAAATTATCCTCATTTCTGAAAATCTTACCATCCTATTTCTTCCTTTTAAGCCTTTGTTCTTTCCTAATATCCTTTGTTTCTTGTAAACATGAGTATCTTTACCTCTGTCGAGACGTTTCATTGCCTATATCGTATAATCACCAGCTCAATTATCAATTTTCTCAAAATTTGTAATTTTGAAAAATTGCCTATATTAAAGTAAGATATAGCATCTTATGTACCTAAAACCTAAAGGGAGGACTTTCATTAGCATAGATGTTTTCTTTGGTATGCGAGACCATATCACATAACTTACACCCTCATTCGGGTTTAGGTACAACCATGCAAAAACTTTCTTTGATAGTCATGGATTTGATAAATCTCTAAAAATGTGTTTAATAGTATATACAACAACAACATGAAAACTATTTTTATGATGGTAAGTTTCCTTAAACATTTCCGCTTTTTTAAATTTACACCATGTATCCGCATTTGATGTGCAAAACCCGTGCTGAAGCTCTTAATCAGTTGATAGTTTGCGCAAAAGTACTTACCATAAGGTTTTGTCACATATCTTTTACGCTACACAAATTTCTCCGTATGGGTAGACCCTAAAATGTTTGCATATGGTCAATTGCTGCCTCTATCAACCTGTTTTTTTTTTTTTTTTTTTTTTTTTTTTTTAAAAAAATAGGGGGGGGATAAGGGGAAAAATTGGGGGGAGAAGTTTTAATATATAAAAAAAAAACAAAAGAGATGTAAGTAG
>BMAW01131409.1:592280-648370 GCA_019974015.1 Nephila pilipes
TATATATACATACATGTGTGTGTGTGTGCGTGTGTGTGTGTAGTTTTCATAGGAATAATAAGACTAGGTGCTTACAAGTTTTAGAAAAAAAATTTAATTTTAAAAACAATAAATTAAAGTTATATTACAATATTTGTAATAGTAACAAATGTAAAATTGGTGAAATGATTAATTATGAACAATTTTATATTAAATCCAAATTTATTTTTTGCAAAAACTTTCATTGTACTTACCGACTCATCTATAACATTTACAATTATAATTATATGGGTCAAATTTCTAATATAGTCCATATGCATATCAATCAACATAGATACAATACAAATAATTTTAATAGTATCAAAAATTTTAATAAAATTGAAATTAGGCATTTTAATTTTCATAATTTTGAAAATGTTGAATTGTGTATTATTAAGGTTATTTATAACATTAAAGGAAGTTTATAGTTTGAAAATGTTTTTTTTTTCGATCGTATAATACTATCTACTCTTATGGTCTTAATGTTTTGTATTTTAATAAAAATATACATGAAGTTTTTATCAAGCTGACAATAATATATATTTTTATAGAAAAAACACTTATCATATATTGATGATTATAATAATATCCTTTATAAAAGAAATGCTTGAGGCAGAAATAGCACAAGCAAATTCATGAAAAAAGATTATATTAAGATAAAATTTATGCTTTAAATTAGGGATATCTAAGCGTTTTGGCCTAAGGGCCACACTGATTCCTCCACTAAATCCAAAGCGCAAAGATCTATCTAGCTTATCATGTAAATATTCTGTACTTCTGAATAACATGCAATTTCTGTTGGTACTTACGAGTAAGTGAAGTGTCGAGATGATACACACCCATATGTGTGTGCGTGTGTGTGTGTGCTCGCGCGTGCGTGCGTGCATGCGTGCTTGCGTACGTGCGTGGGTGTGTCATTACCATGAAGGTAGTCGATGCGCATGCTGCACGCTGCTAACTATTATGACCGTGTTAAATGAATAACGATTCCATCTTGCTGAGAATAGAGAATTAAGTGCATGACATGTGGTTGCGGTAGCCTAATGGTCAAAGTAGTAATATAGAGGCTGGCATTGTTTCTGCAGAGTCGTGTGTTCCAAGTTCTGATGCCACTGAAAACCAGCCGTGAAGCGTAAGTCACTTATTTTAAGTATTTAGGGCACTGATTCTAAACCGAGGATCGTCTTGACATTTTAGAGAGTCGCCGGTAATGTATTTTAAAAACCAAAATTAAATTTTAAAATTTAAAGGTATGTGTTAAATGCTAGTAATATATTTAAAGTAATGATTATTTAAAGAAAAATGGCATTAATTTCAACATATAAGTAATTTATGAAGTAATGGATACTTTTCACGCTCAAGCGTATCCTTGTGTGATCTAGGCCTTTTTTCAGCTATGATAGCACCGTATTAGTTGACCCAGTTGCTGTATTTTTTATCTTCTATCCTCTCCTTTTGGAGCAGGATCTTATTCAACACCACCTCTGAAAGGAAATCTCTTGGTTAAAGATGTTGGTTTGGGCAGGGAGAATACTTTTTCCGCGCATTCCTGTTCGAACGGCTTTTGCGAGAAAACTTCTATGTTCCCGGTAAAAGTTATTTCAAATTCTTACAATCCACTTATTAACTATCCTACTGAGTCT
The DNA here is from genome assembly GCA_019974015.1 of Nephila pilipes. Taxonomy (NCBI): domain Eukaryota; kingdom Metazoa; phylum Arthropoda; class Arachnida; order Araneae; family Nephilidae; genus Nephila; species Nephila pilipes. The sequence continues at coordinate 593,942 of BMAW01131409.1, forward strand.
CATAATGGATACTTATAAAAAGAATCAAGGCGAGGTCCAGACTGTGCCCTGAAAGTTAAAGTTAAAAGTATGAAAATATTTTATTTAGATTATGAAGTATCAGATTTCAATGATTTAACAATCCCAGTCTTGTGTATATTTTCGTATTGATAAAAGGTCTGAACAATCAAATAGATTAAATTGGAAGCGTACCACGCTTTGAGAGCGACAGTTTCTAAGTTGTTAAAAAGTATTGAGGAAAATTTAATAAAGAAAGTCGACGTTAAATTATGCAAATTGCATGAATTTAATATTAGAGAAAAAATTAGGCTTAAAAGAATAGGGTACGGAGGTTCATTCATTAATTGAAATATCGTCTTTAGAAACGCATGTAGTTACTCCAGAAGAATATCAAGAAAAATGTTCTCGAGTGGTAAAACAAATAAATCCATTCCTAGGTAAAAGAGATGAAACATCTATTGAAAGTAATGAGCTGGTGTTAGAAAAATATACAGAAGACTTCAAAATTCACGAAGTTTTGAGATAGTTACAAAAGCACTATATTGAAAACCGAAAGAGGAAGGTAAAAAAAATTACGTACAGGAAAACTTAAGTAAGCAATGTAGCAAGCAATCTAGTAGCTACATTTCAGAAATGAACGGAGAGAACTATGATGAGTGTATAAGAACTTTTAAAGAATTCATGAATAAGTTACTGAATCTTGAGCCGGTAAAGAGTTAAAATAGTATTAAAGCTGTATGAGGATTATATGATGAAATCAACATTGATGCTCGGAATTAGAAAGTGCAAGGTGTTAAGAAAGGCTCGTTTGGTCAATTATTAATGCATGTCTGTTAAAATCTATTCTAGAAGAATTCGTTTTAGATTTTAATCGAAGGAAAGCTCAAAGGAATAAATTTGTCACAGGTTTTTAAGATTTCATCCAAAGTTAAATCGAATGTCGTGAAGCGTCAACTTTGCTGATTCAAGAGGAAGAAAGTTCCTTTCCCTCCCCATTCTGAACATGTAAAATTTAATTGTAATTTTTTTTTCAATAAGTGTATTTACAACTACTAGTTTTAATGCTGTTGATAATCATACATGTGTCTTGCAAATTGTGTTATAACCCATTTTCGTGTGTTAAAATCAATGTTACTAACTTGGCTTATAAGAAAAAGAGTAAGCATTGGTGCATTCACCATTTTATAAAAATAATATTTAGGTTGTGTTATTATGCAAGAATCACAAATATAATTTTAAATATTTAACCAATACGACAAATTTCTTGTAAAAAATGCAAATTATAATGTTTGATGAAATTAAAACCAAATTTTTATAAGCAAACATAATGTGCATACAAAGCATTTCAATTTTGCGCTTTATTTTAAACAAAATCACACTTTGTTTAGCTTCTTATTTTTTTCAAGATATTTTTTTGGCTAAGCAGTATTCATAATTTTTTTACAATTCATTTTTTGAAGTTATACTGTACAAGAATCTACATTTTCAATGAATTTGATAATAATCTGTTTTGTTCATCCGTCCATATTTATTTTATAATGTTAAGAATTCTCTTAAATTTGCATTATGACCTGGAATTGATAAAAACGATAAATAACTTTTTAAGGAATCAGAAGACTTGGTCTCCATCCATTCAGTAAAGTATTTAACCCATTTTAACCCTCTCGCTTACCTGGACCTCATATAAGGCTCCTACAATAATTCAAAGAGACAGTGATTTAAAATCCTTTTCCTCTCATTTTTTCGCTTGAGTGACATCTCTTATCCATTTTAGCCCCAAGTGGGGCCTCAAATTGTTCTAAATATATCATGACAAATGGTCTTGAAAAACTAAAGTCTTTGATTTTGTGAAAGAAAGGAATGCAGAAATAAGATCATTCGTTTGTAACAGTAATATACTTCCAAATGAGGTAAGTAAAATTTTATCCCTGTCGTAAGACATTCATGTGTCATATAATCTCATTTAAATTGCTTGCTTCTAAAAAATAAACTTCATATCCATTGGAAACCATAGTGTCTCATATGAGGCTTAAAGTAATTCATGGTTGTAAAGGACAACTTCATTAAAAAATAAAACTAAACAAGTTTTAGTAAAATTCCTTAAAAAAGTTTTGTATTATCGTTTTTAATACAAAATGAATGAATATGAAGCTAAGTTTGTTAATAATTTAATTAAAATTTATTTTTGTTCCAATTTATACATGTCACGATAGAAAAGATAAGCTGTATATAATCAGACTGGTATAAGACCACTTTTCCAGAGTGTTTGCGGACAGTTGCGACCCGGAAGATTATTTGTCAGTAGATGAGATGATGCTCCGTTCAAAGGAAGGACAAGCATAAAACAATACATAAGAGGTAAACCCCATCCGTAGGAAATAATCTCCTGGGTGTTAGCTAGAATTTCTAGCTATATTTATGCCTTTGAAATTTATCAAAGGGCAAGTGCTGAATCTCAGGAATTTTGAAAGTATATGGAGCAGTTGGAGTAGTTGTATTGAGACTTTGTAAATTTATAATGCATAAAAACCACAAAGTATTTTTCGACAATTTATGCACAACAATTCCTGTTTTCAAAGAAATTTGTTGAATAGAAAAATTTTTTAACAGGAACAATACGTGCAAATATGTTTTACAAGAACCTACAAATAAATGGACACCTATCAATAAAATAAAACGTGATCCAAGAGGCACATTTTCCATTACCACAAGTAGGAAAACATAACAATAACAAGGTGGTTCGACATTTCAACTGCTCATGTAGTCTCAACATTTCTTGACGCAAGTCCTGTAGGATCAGTGAAACATTTGAGAAGGCAAGAGATACGTGTTATCGAAATTCTAAGACCTGCTTCCATCGAAAATGTATTGTAAAATTATGGGGGGGGGAGTAGATCTCATGGATTTATTATTAGGTCTGTGTAGACATGAGCTACGACATAAATAGTGGTACTACCGAATTTTTCACCATATGCTAAATGTTTGCGTCATAAATTGTTGGATCTGATGGATTGGATTTTAGATCTTATGGAAATTAGATCCTAAAAACGTATCTTTGTATTTATAAGAAATTGAATCATCCATTGAGAGTCTCCTTATTTATAAAGGTAGTTCGACTCAGAGTAAAAAGAAAGATAGACCAAGTACATTGCGGGATACATCAACAAAGAAACGTTTAAAAGTGCAAGTTCTTGCTGGATTGAGAAGAGAAGGTGGTGAGCGTTATGTAACTAAAACTAAGAGGAAATATGCTGCCAAGTGCTTCTTATCTGGCTAATCCTGGGAAAGTAAATACGTATGTGATCGGTGCTGGGAAGCAATATGCCCTGAGTCCTTCCAGACTTTTCACTCAAGATAATTTTTCTAATATATCTGTAATTTCATTCTATTAAGTAATAATTATTAAAATATCCTTTAGAACATTAAAATAAATGTAAAAATTAGCATAAATTTGTCACCTGTCTGTTTCCTTTCATTTTTCTTGAATAGGCATGTTTGCAACCTTTTAAACATACAAGCCTTATCTAAGGCTCCTCAAATTTTCCATAATGGGATCAAGCTGAACAAATAATTTTTTGATACATAATTTAAAATAAGAATTTAAGTATATTAGTTCATTGAATGATTTTTTTTTCTTTGCTTTCTTCATAATTCGTGAGCGAGAGGCTTACGCAAACAATTTCTCAGGAAAATAGGTTAGAAAGGAATTAAATATGATTCAACTCATATTAGTGAATTTGAGAAGAATTTTAGTGAATTCAGAAAAGAATTTTTCTATGAGACAAATAAAAATGAGAAAGAGCTATACTGAAATATTAGGAATCTTTGTATGTGATATTTTCAAATAGATTTGAAAATTGGGATTTTATATTATGCTTTAATTGTGATTGAAAATTAAGCACTCGTAATGATGTTGTCAAAGAAATTTCCAGAAATCTATTAGAAAAATGGACTCATACAATATATAGATGCCCTATAAGATGAGTAAAATGGATGGACCATAATTGCTTTACGCGATCTCAAAAAAATTGGTTGAATGAATATGGTATAAACTGTTAAACCTTTTAAAATTATTACTCATTTTTTATTATATTAGAGTCCATATTTTAATACATATTTAAAGTGTATTTAATCTAATGGTGAAATTTTTGTGTAAAGCAGTACAAAAACTTATCTACGATGACGTCAGAGTAGATTTCTTTGTACTTCATTAGAGTAGTTGTATATAATCGTGTATTCTTATATCAATTTTGTAATTGTTTAATTTTGATAATATGATAATATTTTCCAATATTTACAACGAAAAGATCACAGATATGCTAGCAATATTACAAATCTAAAATTTTGGAGAAAAATGTGTAGCTAATGTCATGGAAAGAAGTCATATTTAATATAAGTGTACATTGTTATCCCACTAATATCTATTAATATTTTAGAGAAATATTATACATCTATTTTTATTATTTTTTTTAATACTTATTGTTATTAATTTAATCTTATATACTGTGATATAATATATGATTTTATATGATGATATGTCCTGATTTTAAACACTACAGAAATTAATTGTTGATTGGTTTTATGTGGTTTTATTAACGTCTTACTAGAAGCAACACAAGAGATACTGGCGACGGACCTCGTAATTTAGAACATCGGTCAAGTGACGAGGAGGACACCTGAGCCAGCACCTCCTTCTCCTAACTTCCACACCACGACCACTGGAGGACTTTGAGCATAGACTTATTTAATGTGCATCAGTCCCGGCTACAAAGTGGGTCTTAAGTGTCATCAAAGCTCGAGTCCACGACTCCACGAAAACCGTCGATTCCTAGTCTGCGATCATAATCACTAGGCTACCACGGCCATAAATTAAGTGATGAATATTTTTATAAGACTATAAGCCCTCGTAAGTAATTTTATCTTAAAACTGGAGGCCAAATGCAACCATAATTAAATTATCACTTAACCAAAATTCTACTTTCCAATTAATCTTGGTTTTTTCGCCTTACATAATTGCATATGACGTTCAACAGTTTTTTTTTTCATTTCCGATCCAATTTCATTTTTTTATGTTCATAGTCCAAAATATTTCATTCGCCATTCCTTCAGAAACCTAAAGCAAATGAAGCTGAATTATTCTGAGTTGAAAATAACTATGCAGCTCCACCCCAAATTAAATCAAGATGACGTCGGTTCGAATTTCCCTGTGTACCTACGATTGTAAGCTCTCCGAGCAGATCATGAAAGAATAAAAAAATACTTCAATATTTGAAGAGTCCACATATTTCTTCCGAAATGTCAAAACTAGGTGTGACTACTAAATAACGAGACTGACGCTGCTACAGAATAAGTAAGCGTGCGCCAAACGCCAGCGACCGACAGCTGTTTAACGTGAAGTCTTCTCCTTTGAATGCAGTTCCTCTCGTTCCTGTAAATAAATATATATACTCATAGCCTTCGTTCTCATTAGACTCATTTTTTTGGTTTCACTGGAAAAATGAAAAGTGATTAACGTATTGTTCTGAAACTTCAGATGAAACTTGGAAAAACCGCTACTGAAACTTATAATTAATTGAAAAAAGTGTTTTGCAACGAATGTTTATCGTCTGCACATGTTTTTGAGTAGTTTAAGAGTTTTCAAGATGGTCAAGAAGACGTCGAAGATTATTCACGCCCAGACCGCTCTTTCGCGTCAAAAACGGAAGATAATATCGAAAAATTCGGTAGTCTGGTTCGACATGACAGTCAATCATTCGTACGATTGCTGAGACTGGGGGAATTGACAAAGATTCCGTTCGGCAAATTTTTCCAATACAATCGCCGACTCATTTCACAATGATTGCCAAGAGGTTTCTAGCAAAATACAGCATCCAAGTGTTAGGCATCTGCCTTATTCCCCGTATCTTACACCATGCGACTTCCATCTGCTTCCTAAGACGAAATCTGCATTAAAAGGAACAAGATTTGAGTCCATTGAAATTGTGGAATAGAAAGCTACATGCGTTCTGAAGGCTCTGACAGAAGACTTCCAGCACTGTTTCGAATAATGGAAGATTCGCATGGAGCGTTGTAGGAATAGAGGAGGGGTTTATATTGAAGGTGAAGATTAGTAAATATGTATGACAGCAAAATAAAATGTTTTACTGCGACAGCCTCGTTATTTAATATCCGCACCGTATATATAAATATGCGTCTGTGTGTGAAAAACTACAATCTTTAAGAAGCGCTTACCTCCAAATATTTAGTTTTATAATGTACCGTAAAAATGTTCATATCTGTGAAAGATAAAGTTTATATATATTGATTCTAGATTATGATGTATGTGTGTGTTTTTGAATAGTTTTTAATAATAATCCACATACAAGTTATTTTATTTGGTTTTACGTTTTTATACAACGAGCATAAAATGGGTTTTAATAATCTTTCTAAGAATGTAAGTTTGCAAAAAGGTAAAGTAAAATGTTATTTATTTCAGTCGCTTATATATCAAAAACAGAACTAATTAACTGTAGAATTGTGAATCCATTTGGAGTGTAGTATGTTTACTTATTTTTTATGAATTATATTTTAATAGTAATAAATAATCGCCTTTCTATTTCAAAATGAATGAATATTTTCTTTATTCAATGCATGCTGAAAAGAAGAGTTTCTCATTTTTTAAACTTATCAAAAGCTTATAAGGGAAGAAGATTAATTTTAAGTTTTTGTATGAAGAAAAAGTTAAAGTTTTTAATCATTAGATGAGATGTGTGGAGAGAGTCTTAATTTTTAATACTATTACTTAGTGTTTTTATCCTTGCATAAATACAAAAAAACCACATTTTACATTAGAAAATAGAAAATGCTTTCAATTCTTAATCTTCGTCTAAAAAATTCTAAAGCATAATCCCTTCTGATTCATTTTCTTTGAAATTTTCAATGTAAGTAAAAAAAATTGATGATTGTTTCAAATTACTGGCTCTCACTTTGTCACCATAGATCTGGTGTCATTATTTTTATTATAAAACTTTAAGAAGCCTTTTTACTTTATTCAGAGAGTTTATTTGAAATAAAAAAAAAACCTCGGGCTTTTAAAAATGCTTAGAAAGTCTTTAGCTTATTTGACTGTCCTGATAAATGCATTTTTTGTATCGCATGATATTTAAAAAAAGAGAGAAGGAAAATATTTCTTTGGAAAAGCATATTTAACCTGCGATCATATTTTTCAGACAATTTTTTATGTTTCATTAAGTTATACATTTTTCCTCAACCATTTTTGCATAAACAGATGAATTTTTTGAATAGATTCAAAAGAAAGTTTTCTCTAAAAAATAAAACATACTTTCACGTATTCAAAAAGAGATTAATACTGATTCTTCACCAAACTTAGTAAACATGTTATGACATTTCACTAACGGTGCAAATAAAATATTTGGAATGTCTTTCAAGCTTATATATATATATATATATAACTTCTGCTTCCCACATTTTATCACAGAATCAATTTAGAACAACATTAATTTATCTCCATTTTCAAGAAGACTTCTAAAGCTCTTCGAGTTAAGCCTTTAGTAAACATTTCTTCACTTTAAGTGTTATTCGAAAAAAGAAAACGTTTTCAAGGATTTCTTGTCATCCATTTTCCCTGGGAAGAAAAGAAATATACCACTTTTGTATTCCCAATTGCTTTATCCATTGTGACTTGAATTATTCCTTTTTCAGATGCAATTTTATTTGTAAATGTTTTTTTCCCTTAGTTTTGTAGTAAATCACAGTATGTAGTTTTTATAATTAATTATGTATTTAAATTTAGCAGTTAGTGCTATATTTTCTCAGTTCATCAAATGGATTTTAAATAGATTTAATCCGATGTACAGTTAAAATTTCAATTTTCTTTAACTATTCTGATGTACATTTCTGAAAAAATTCCGAAATACATTTCAAAATTTCAATTTTGATATTGAAAGAAAAGATAAGTTTGTAGTAATAACAAAAAATTATAAATATAAAATACATGAAACTTTTTTAAAATTAAGTACTAAATTAGAGTGAAAAATAAACTTAGATGTTGTACGTGGACATTTTTTAAAAAAAACATTTGCTAACTTTTATTGTCTTTTAGTGGGATTTGTGAGGATGTGAATCATTGCACAATATGAGGCTGATTCAGAAAGTACCTGTATTAGGAATAGGGGTATTAGAGTTGATAAATGGTAATTTGGAGTAGATTCGCCTCCTTTGCAGTAGATTCACGAAATGCGACCGTTGTTTTGATTATTGTTTGATTCCCGGTGTATAAAAATGAATGGTCTCATCTACGGTGATAATACAACGCAAAAATTTAACAGGTGGCAGAACATAATGGTAGCTCCAACTTGCCTTAGCGAAGTCAGCAGTTGAAAAAAAGTACTTATTGAAACATTCTAGTTCAGCACTTTTTTTTTTTTTGTTTTCACGGCTTCTTTCCAATTTCAGCTATAAAAAAAAGAAAGGCAAGAAAAAACCACCCAAACTATGTTTTGATGGATAAAACAAATTAATATTCAATATTTTTCATTTTTAATTTATTAGAATATTTTTAAATTTCCTTCCTATACTTTGAAAAGAGCCATTTAAAAAAAGTATTGAATTTTTTAGTATTGATTATAAAGCGGCTTAGAGATTTATTGGTTTTTGAATGATTTTCTTCTTGTAACAAAATATAATATAATGTTAAGGAAATGTAATGTTTTTAATGTTTTTCTACTTATCATCTATCAAATAATAAACTTTTCTTCAATTTCGAACCCTTTTTTAGAAGAAAAAAAAAATTCATATAATATGCCTGTAGGAAAAAGCATGAATTTGTATACACATTTATGTATAGTAACTAAATTGTTTCTTAGATTTCATAGCCTTTTGATTATTATGTTTATATCCCCATACTAAAAAATAAGCTGTATTTATAAAAATTTAAGTGTCCGCTAATGCAATGTATAACGTCCGAAAATGCAATGCACAATGCACTTTTTTTAAATTTAGATAATAGAGTGTTCTAAATCATTTTTGGTTCAATTCACCATTTTTAACTCCTTAACGTATTATATTTTACAATAAAATTCTAAAATTCTTAAGCAAAAATTATTGTTGTAAAAAATGTAAGAAAAGTTTAAGTTCAATTATAAAAACCCCAAGCGTTCTTCGAAAAATGTAAGAAAACCTTATTTTCTCATTCACTGAAGTATCAAAAATCACGAGACAGCATTATGTAAACATCCCGATGGCAGTAACATAACGCACGATATTGACAAGTATAAATGGGCAGTCCATTGTGTGGGCTATCATTTGTACTCAAGTGAATGATGTGAAAAGTTTTCTGTAGTGGTTATGTTCGCACGACGAGATTTAACAGAATTTGAATTCGGAGTGCTAGTTAAAACTAGGCGAATTACCATTCCATTTCAGGAATATTTCTCGATCCACGGTGTCAAGAATGTGCTGTTAATATACAATTACAGATATTACTTCCCACCATAAATTATTTAGTGGCCGACTGCATTTACTTAAAGACTGAGACCAATGATATCTGCGTTGAGTATTAATGGTATCAGACCAAGAACACTACCACACATAATGGCAATAACATTTTACATATATAACAGCAAAAGCTTTACTCGAATACATTTACTAAAACACACTATCGACTATGAACATATTGATTAGACCCTAGATTACTGTAAAAACATTGCTTTATCAGATAAATCACGATTCAGATTGTAAAAGTTGATGGTAGAGTTCGAGAGTGCAGTACACTTCACGAAGCCATGGGCCTAAGTTGTCAACAAAGCTCTATGAAAGTTGGTGGGGGTCCCATAATGGTCTTGGCTGTTTTTAAATGGCATGGATTGGGTTTTCTAGTTAAACTGAATAAATCCTTGACTGAAATTTATTATGTTCAGCTTCTTGAAAATCCTAGAAAATTCCAGCGTATTGTTTGGCCACCGTATAGCCAGACATGAATCATATCGAATATAAATGGGACTTTAATGAAAGTCAGTTATTACTCAAAATTCTGTACCGTCAGCATTTTGAAATTGTAGGTGGTGTTGAAAGAAGAAAAGCTGAATATTTCTTCTAGGGTCTTCCAATTACTTGTTGAGTCAATGATCAGGTCGAGGTTCTGCACTTCGCCAGGTGAATGGAGGGTCTCACACGATATTAGGAGGTATTCTATGACTTTTGACATTTCGATGTAAATTTCTAAAAGTTAGTTTCGAAAGTAGACAGGTATACATTAACTGAAAATTGTACAGGCAGAAAACTAATGTTCTGTAACAAGTCTACTTTTTATGAAATAATCACGAATCTTAAAAGTGAGTATTTCCAGCTTGTTTTTCCAAAAATTAAAAAAAAAATGTTTGAATCTCAATTTCTCGCATGTAGTGAATAACTATGTCAACAGAATGGAGAAGATATTATCTTGTTTTTAATATTTTAACCTATGTATGAAGCAATATGCCCAGGGAAAAATGACCTAGATTTATAGTTGTTAAAGTACTTTGAATATATTTCAATTAATTTTTCAGTTTTCAGTACAGATTTTTCATTTAATACTGTAGAAAGTATTTGAGACAATAGCATTAAAAATAAATTATAATGAAGTGGGAAAAGAAATAATAAATTAAAATGAAATAATTCTTATTTTTAAACAAAATATTTGTTTTAAATGTACATTGGCTATTTATAAACTCCATTGAAAGAAATGTATTCAATTAATTTAGAAATTATGGCCTCCCTATTATTGTTAACAGAAAATTAAACAATAAAATACCTAATAGAGTTATATAACAAGATTTCAGGCCCAAATATCTTTTTCTTTGTGTATCTAATCATAAAGACCGGTAGAAATCTTTTTTTTTTCTAAATGTATAATAATTGAGGTTGTTAAAGTTATTCTATATTTCTTAGAAATAATGAGTTTCACGTGTTTCTCTTAAATTTCAATAAAATCTCCTTCAGATAAAATGCAAAACTTCAATGTATTACATACATATAAAGTGGAACGAAATAGCATTCTAATATATATATATATATATATTACTTTATTGCACTGTCAAAAATGACACAACGTCGTTTTAAAAGAAACATTTATTTTATGCTCATGTTTCTGTCTCCTAATTCATTCCTTCTGCAAAAGAATAAATGATATAGTAAGACATTCAAATATTTATTCATGCACAGAGCTGAAATTTAAATAACTTTAAGAGAAAAATGAGAAATTATGAGATTTTACATGCTGGCTGCGGAGTGAAATTGATGTCAATATGCATCAAAAAATGAAATAACTTCCGTAGAAACTGGATTTTTTTCTTTATGCATTAAAACATATTCAGTTATCTCTCAATAAATAGGGAAAAAATAGTCTTGTTGTTTAAATTTAATTTTTCAACTATCAACAAGCTTACGGAAATCGAAACAGTCTCTCTTTTTTTTTACTTCTTTCTTGTTACATTCCGCTTTCCTCTAAAATGCCAAAGGACACAAAATCCATACCATCAATTGTGTAATTAGCCTTTGTGAATTATAAAAAAGCGAACATTGTAATTGGTCAATTTATCTGAAGGGTAATTCGGCATACCAATTACAACAGCTCACCCCGCCTTCAGGCCGATAGCTTCTTTATTTGCATAGTTACTTTGGTAAATTAATTTCGGAAAACTCTGCAATTGTAGCAAAAGTTAAATGTAGCTTACTGAGGCAAGTAATTGTTCATTCTGTTAGTCATCAGATACACACCAAATTCTAAAGATCTATCATTAAGTTCTCAAAAAAAAAAAATGCAGATATTTTTCTGCCCCTGTGACATAAAAAAAGCTTAAGAATATTTTTTAAAGTATTATTTCTATGTATATTTACGCATATGTTTTTTTTCGGTACCGTCTAATTGTATTCTTTGTTTACAATAATTTCACTGTAAATTACAATAAAAAAAATTCCTAAAATAATGTTTTTGAACTAAAAAATATGATATAAAAACAAAATTTACTCTCGGAAGCTCTGTACCTTCCTCCAGGGAAAGATTTTAATTAAAAAATGTGGGCTTTACCCATCTTTCTAAGTTCATTTATCAATCATTATCAAAACATTTCTTCAAATGAAAGATTGTGTATAATATAAGGTTGGCTGTTTAGTTGTTTTTAATTATTCGAAGTCCTCGGGATGCATATTAAGCCGAACGCAAAATAATAGCGTGATACAAACATTAAAAAAAGAAATTGCTGAAAATTAGTGGGTAATTTTTGGAAGAATTTAAAGAAAAATATAGCCAATATTTAATTACAAAAGACTTGAAGACTTATTACATCTTTTTTTTTCCTTTTTGAAGTGTCTCATTAGGCATCATCCTTTCTAAAATATAATTTTCTTAAGTTGATACTGTGTGTTTTATTTTATCCTTCTTCAATAGTTTTTTATAACTCTCACTTCTAATATTAAAAAACGCAATTATTAGCAATGTAAAAGCGTAACAATGACTTGGTTTCTCTTAAGCAATTTTTAATGTAATGGGAACTTAAATGAAGAGAGCAATACGATTTCAAACCTTTTAAAAAAATTGTGCTGCAATTCTTTTAAAATATTATGGATTAGTATAAAGTAACTTTATGTCTATGAAGCTCTATTCTTAGATTTTGTAAATTAAATGGTGGAATATTTTCATTTAATAAAAACATTTAACTATCTGCATATTACATTAACTTGACTTCAATATTTGCTTAAATGTTCCCTGGTTGAAATTTACTCAGGTAGGAAAAATTGGCTGCAGTTAAAAATACTGTACTGAATCTTTAATTCCGTTTCTTACTGCTAAGAATTTAGATTTTCATTTTTATTTTGCGGTAAAATTCATTTCTGTTACAAAAATTTAAATAAAATTCTGTACCATTAAGTTTCACAATTCATTTTTATTTTCTGTTATCAAAGTAGCTTTCTTAGAGAACTTTGCACCGTGCTTCACATTCAGTCACTGATTGATTGATTGATTTTATGTTTATGGCTCAAGAGCCAAATCTGACTAATCTGGGACAAAAAAAATCCCACTCATTCACAAGCATAAAGAGAAATTCCAAAAATATAACATTTTTTCTTGTTTTTAATATCTATTTATTTTTTTTTATTTCTGTCATGTTTACAGCCACTATATATATATTAAAGATGCTTCAATAGTTTTCTAAGAATTAATAGTTATTGTTTTCTATACACTTTCCTTCAACATTTCCCCGTATTTTAAAGGTACAATGATTTATTTCAGTTTCATATATGTGGTCAAAAAACTCATTTATAGTCAAGACGTAATACAAAGATGACCTAGGTGATATTGTAGTTAATACAAAGACCTAAAGATTTTATATGAATACTCTCTAATTTATTCGTGATAATACTTTCATGAAAGCATAGTAATACTTTCATTTCAAGTACATTGGCTTACCTTTTTATAACACTCTTGAAATCTTAAAATACTAATTTGAGTATTTAAATTGAAATATTACATATGCACTACTATTTTATTCAAAAAAAACCCGGAAATTTATGAGTTAATAAAAAATACCTTTCTTTGTAAAATCCAACAAAAAATATAAATTTTATTTGAAATATTTCATTCTATTTTGTTCTGAATATATCTGTTTTGTCTATTTTGCTGAAATATTCATTAGGATATGATTCTGACAAGCAGAATCATATCCTAATATTTGAATAATATTCTAAGAAAAAATTTTTAGAATTTCTATTGATGATATTAAACAGAAGCCTTTTTGAGAAATGCTATATTCGGATGCATTTGATACTGATGTTAAAAATTATGTATATTTAATTCTCAATCAGTCTTTTGAAATCCGTCTGTCAGTTTCATTAATTTAATTACATCGTTTCCTTAGTACAGATCACAATCTAGTCCTATTAATTTTCAACGTGGGAAGTGATTTGCGATCCATTTTTGTTGTCTCTCATAGGCTAAATCCTTCAAAGACCTAGAATTCCCAAGTTTCTTCATTAACATACTAACAAGAGAAAAAAGACAGGATTGAATATGTGCTGCTTCTAATTATCTCTAAAATACAAAGAGACGAAATTAAAACTAAATGGTTTCCTTTGATCTAATCCGTAAAATGAATCGATCAAAATTTACATGAAAACGTACAACATTAAATTTAGAATTTAATAAACATTTTGCTCGTGGAATAAATTTTAATTCTCGTAGCTTCATACAGAAAATTATACATTGAATTGTGTAATATAATAGATAAAATGTATGATTGTCTTTTTTCTTATAAAAACTTCGATTGTTCTTTTTTAATTTGGATTTTAACAAAAATATGTATCATTTACTGGATTTAAGAAAATATTTATAGTTTGAATTACACTAAATATTCCGTTAAGTAGTTCTCACTGAATTTCAGTATTTTGCTCGGTGAGAGCCAAGTTTGCTGGCTATCTTATACTGAACATTTTATTACAGAGCACAATTGTAAAGATTTCGCCTGATATCAAGGAAAGATAGTTGACATGGAATATTCCTATACATTTATATATTTAGATGCAAGATATATGTCTATATATATATATATGAATGAATGAATGATGACTGTAAGCTAATGCAAAAATGGAAACATATACTTAATCATCACAGTGAGATATGAAAATGATGTATGTAGATGGAAAAAAAAACAATCATTTGTTGTATACTGGGAATAAAAAATATCGACTAATAAAACAAATTTTTTTCATTCAATTTTTCTTCACAAAATGATACATCTGGTCTAATTTTAGAAGTATTTTGATGTGAAAAAAAGAGTTCACGGGATTGAGAAAAAATTTGATAAAAAGTTTTTGCACTTATTCTGTTTTTAAGGTAATACAAATATTGAAAATAAGTCATACATTATTCTTTGTGCTGCCATCTAACGATGATTTTATAAGATACAATAAAAATAATATTTAATTTTAATTCAAACATTAAATAATTGTTTGTTGATTAAATAATTGCGGCTGATAATGAAGCTACATAATTCAGAATTCAAAACAAAGGAATATTCTAAAACGAATGCTATTTATATATATATATATATATATATATATATATATATATATATATATATGAAATTAATTCCTATATTTAAATCAATGAATTAGGCATAATTTTAGTGACCTAACTTTTCTTTATTTCTTTGTTTATTACTGTTAAATCTACAAAATAAGCAATTAAGGCAGATTTTGTAGTTATGACACTTTTACAGATGGAGAAGACAATGTACCTCATATACTTTGCCACTTACCCAAATTTCAAAAAAACGTTAAGACTGAAAGTGAGATAATTAAGCAACTCCATTATACTACACAGAGATCATCGGTGGAATAGAATATGAATCTATGACCCATGTCTTATGAATTTCGTGTTTCTTTCAAATTTTCTGTTGAGTAATCGAGGTAGAATAACGTTAAAACTTTCTTGTTTGATTTTTGATTCTATCAAGTTCCTTACGTAGAATAACACTCATTACGTCCAACAAGTCCTGACACTCGTTCATTGCCAGATCGGCTACATACAAGAGACGTTATTTGACAGGGGAATCTGGTTTCCCTCTCAAGTGTGTGGTGGCACCACGCTTCGATCATTCGTATGTTGATTAACAGCTGCAAACTTTGGGTAACATGATCTTTCTCAATAGTTTTATCTTTTCTTTCTCTTTTAAAATTCTCTATCCTCTTATTAAGGAACTTTCCCAAATTCTAATTTTTAATTCGATAGTAACGATGAAGAGGTATATCTTAACTATAGGGAAAGTTCTCCGTAAGCATACACACTTTCGACTTTCTAACAAACATCAGCAGTTTTAAGAAAAACATAAGCAAATCATAAGTTATTCAAACATAAGCATTTTTAACACTTAAAAATTGTTCATGAGATGATTAAACTAGAGGCAAAGTATTAAATCAATATAAAGATAAAAAGAACAATATTTATAAATAAAAAGAGCAAAAAATGTGAATATGTGATTTTAAAAGAAAAAAAGGGTAACAAAAAATTTCAGTGCTTTAAGACCATAACGTAGTTTTGCTTATATTTCTCCACCTAGTACATTACGAGTATTCTTATTTATAACTCCAGAAAAAAGTATTGCATATCTGACATTTGGTACAGAAAGAAAAGGCGTGTATTCTTATACATTATCCTTAAAAGACCTTCATTCGATGTTCACTTAAGTCAGATCATAATTTCAAAATTCTTGAAGAATTTCTTTAATCTGACTCAAAGAGAAAATCTCATATTGGATATAAGATAAAAAAAATAAGCATCATGAAGTTATAAAAGAAATTTCTATTTCTTGAGTAAATTCTTTTTTTTTTTAATACAATTTCTTGGATATTATTTTACAGTAAATGACAAATGAAGTGAAACTTAAAAATATGTAAGACTTTACTACTTTAAACAAATGGTTGAAATGATACGTTTATTTTTTTAATATTTCTAAATATATTCAATGGAATTTGAGAGAGTGAGTGATGATGATGTTTAATGCGCTAGAGTCAGATATGGCTATGCTGTCCCAAACAAGACGTAACTGTGATCTAAACGTTTCAAAAAATAGAAATAAAGATACAAGTTGGTTGGCAAGAATGAGGGTTGAAAACAGAGATGGATCTCTAAGGTAACCCGGAGACGCGTCACCCGTTTTTATTAAAGACAGTCACCACCATGGGCAAGGGAAAAGATTACTAGGGTACCTCGGATGAGTGATGCCCGTACATACCTGAAGAAGGTAAGCCTCTGTGGTCTCAATACAATGCATTACATACTCCAATTCATTTCATGGATCGATGGAACTGAATGTTCAATGTAAATTCTTCTGAAAATTTGTATAGTTAATAGAAAGATTAGCGACAATTTTAATCTCGAATTAAAATATAGTTAAAACAATCTTAAGCTGTCTTTCAAATTTGCCTCTCTCTTAATTTTTAATTGTTGATTTCAATCAACAAAGAGCGAATTTCATATATGCATGAGAGGAATTATTTTGTTAATTAAGAAGTGCGCATATATGTAACAGAGTCGATGCTGACCAATAGTAAAAAGGAGGTAGTAAAAAAAAAATGCATTGTAATTTTAATATTTAACTTTTGCAACATAAAATATAGAAATCGGGAAATAATCTGACACAGGAGACTTTCATTATACAAGATATGGAAATCAGGAATAAATCTGTTAATCTAAAAGTTCGTTAAAAATGATCCAAATATCAGTACAAATCGTAGAAAAATAACTCGCGCATAGTCGGAAATCATTTTGCTTAAAAACATATGATTGGATTACTGTGTTGAGAATAAAAATGTAGATACATAATCACAAAATCAGTTTTCAATGCAAAAAATTCATTTGGCAGGTCTAGAAAAATATGATAAAAAATAGGCATGTGATCCTAAAGGTGCCTGGCCATGCTTTCATATTTGGTAATAGGAGCTTAGTTCATATTTATTACTAAAGGTACCTCATTTTCAGTCTGAAACATTCTATATATGTAGAACCAGGTAATTTTTATCACCTGTTCGTTATTGTAAACGTCATAATGGTATCTTGATCGCATATCCTGTTTGTGCAGTCGCATAATGATGTTCCAGTCGCAACGACAGCATGTCAGATAATTATTAGTATCTAATCTAGTCTTCAACATGCACTTTGATGCAGACCGATCATTTCATACTGCATTCCGTCTTTGATTGCCACCACTCCGTTGTCATTAACCATTGCTATTCAGAATACATTCGCACTGTTATCGTCTGATTGGCGTGTCTCATAGACTCATACCAAGTCAAATATTTGTATATCTATCTACCGTGTCGTATTTCGATGTCCCATTCTCTTCCGAGCATCATCGTGTAACCAGAGTGACCATGAATGCACAGGCATCAGAAACTTATGGTAGATTGAATGCAAGCTAAAGATTGTAAGACTATCCTTAACAACACAAATCTTTAACTATGTACTAATATATAAGTTTCATTTCAATGTTCCATAACCCTAGTTACTTAATTATTTAGAGTGTGTGTGCATGTATGTGTACAGTAAATTAAAATATAATGTACATAGTAAAGTGCTAATAGTACGGTGTTAAAAGCAATATCAATGTCTCTAAAAGTGAAAGAACAATAAATAACGACAAAAGTATTTCCTTGTTTGCTTTGTTATAATAGAATAGCTAAGAAACAGAAATCAATGTACTTTTTAAGCAGATATTGTTGCGGAACTCACTCCACCAGTATTCCTAGGTTCAAATAAAAAATTCAATAATTTTCCACATATTTTTTATTCTATCGGGAAACATTAAATCATCGTTGCATATAGAAGGCTATATCAGAGCAAGAGCACACACACGCTTATAGATTTCAAAGATGCGTAGGGTTTGATTTACTGAAAGGTTTATTTTAAATCATATTAATAATTATAAAAAATATTTATATTTCTAAAGAGACTGAAAGATGGAGAGTTCTCAAAATAAAATATTTTAAAACCAGCTTCATGTCAGGTCGTAATCTTTCATTCGAAGCAATAACCTTTAATCTCAATTATTTGAAGACAACTTTATATTCACTTATTAATCAGAAGAAAAAAAATTAAATTTAGCTCTTTAGAAGAATACATAATGCTCTCGAGAAGTAAACAGAGCAAAAAATATTACGTCATTCAACATTTGGATATTAAATTTACAGCAAATAGTAAAATAATTCATTAATCCACTGCGTAGTTTAATTAATCAATTTATAATGTCGCTGGCTATGAGAGAATATATATTAAGGAATTCGCTTAAAAATAAATTAAAATTTAAAAAAAATAGCAAGAGTAAGATTAAAATCATGAGCTATGAAGAACATTAATGTGCTTATTTATATAATATACCTACGGAATGATAATTATCGACACCAGTGTAAAATATAAGTTTTCTACAAAAATTACATTCAGAAACATTTTAATTATAAGTCTCTTGATTTAGGTCTCTCATTAGTAGATGGAGTTTTAATGACGTCAGTTGGGTTTAATTAAAATTGTTTGATATATTTCATTTATACAATTTAACCAGGCAGGAACGTCTTGGGAATCATGAATTTCAATTTTATTAAATAATTTTATTTTAAGAAATTTCTCACAAACTGACTTCAGCCTCAAGTATTTTCATAAATATCTATAAAACAAGAGAGATATATTGTACAATTAAGTCTTTGCTCCAATCTAAACACGTAAAACATTTTATGACGTATTACGTGTATTTTCATTTGACGATACGTAAAATGAACAGCAGGTAATTTAAAATTCATACTAAATAATGAGTTATTGAAAGGAGCAAAGCAATTCATGACAACGTTTAGGTTTCTTAGTTTCAATTTTAGGTTTTTTTATTTTTTTTTCACAAAGCTTTTGTGAAAACTTAAAGAAACCTAAGCAGAAAACTGTTGTATGAACATATGTGAGCTAAATGGAAGAATGTTTTACTTATTTGTTTCCAGTTCAACTAAATGCTTTGAAAATGGAGTGGTATTTCACAAATCACGCAGAGGGAAAAGAAATAAAATTCAAGAGGGAAAGTTAATGTTTATTGTAAATATCTGAAAGAATTTTTTTTTCTTCTCGATTAGCGTCGGACTATGCTAAAAAAACAAAAGAATAGAATATTATCGTGTTTTCATTTATTAAGTTGACACAGAACTCTACAAATCATGAAAATATTGAAAAGTTTTATTATTTAATTTCTAAACATGCTCGAACATGCAGAATTTCAAACTCCAGCTACATTATTTAGAGAGTTGTTTAAACTTTCTTTAGCGGAACGCCAAATTATTATACACGAAATTAATAATATACGCCAATTATTACAAACGAAATATTCATTGAAATCTTACAAAAGTATTGTTAGGTACCTTACAACGTTTACACTATCCGAAATATCCTACTCTCCCTCAGTAGTTTCATGGATTTTTATTTTACAGAAAATTTTTTTTATTGATTATTTGATTGTTAATTAATGTCGCACTTAGAAGCAACGCGAAAGCTATTGGCAACGGACCTCGTAATTTTGAACCTCTTCCAGGAGGCGAGGATGACACCTTAGCTGGCATCCTACTCTCCAAACTTCCACACCAGACCAGTCCAGAGAAAGGAAGAAAAATGTATATTCTATAAAAACTTTTATTTTTAGTCGTAACAGAATAGTCATGATTTTGTTTTTGAAAGTGCCAGTTTTTTTGCTTATGTTAATATTACTACATCCCAACAGTGAAGAAATAGATTTATTTAAAGTTTAAGCATTTATCACTAATTTTAAATAATAATTAGTTTTACATTTTAGTCATAGCATATTCTAAAAAGGTAATATTTCTCTAGAGCAGTTACATGTAAATAGTCAGATCTGAATTCCATAGAAAAACTCGAAAAATATATCCAATTGAAAAATGTGTTTTCCTGGAAACTGTGAAATCTGAGTCGTACTGAAAAATATTAAAAAGTATCCATATGAAAAATGTGAGGTCTAGAAACAGTCAAATCTGTGTTCCATCAAAAAATATTGAATATCGAGGGAAAACAGCTTCGGTTTGAAAACTCCCCGCGTAGGAAGATGTCACCGGATATTGGTTCTATGAAGTAAACGTAACACAGCTACGAGATCTCAATTCGTCTATATCTT
Organism: Nephila pilipes; assembly: GCA_019974015.1. Lineage (NCBI taxonomy): Eukaryota > Metazoa > Arthropoda > Arachnida > Araneae > Nephilidae > Nephila > Nephila pilipes. Next base: position 614,629 of record BMAW01131409.1, read on the forward strand.
ATAAGAATTCAGCAGTTTTATCAAAATGGTAGGATTATCAAATAAGAAACGACCTGTAATAATTTTAGTTTTTATTTGTCTTTCTTATATCTCGTACCTATAAAAATACTAAAAGGAGTTATTGTCTTACGCTGCTCATTTTACTAAACTTATTTATTATTCAGTAATCCAAAACTATGGCAGGAATTTTTATTTTAAATCAATTTCAAATTGTATTTAATTTCCAAAACCTGATTTTTTTTATTCTATTATAAAATATTTGTTATGTTTAAGTTTTATGTATATTTATTTTTAAAATTGTGTAGCATATTACATATTTTAAAAGATGTTTAATCATATAGTTCTAAATTACAATTCAAGTTATTAATTCAATTTCTGGTGCTTTTCTTTCGTATGGCATTGTTTCACTCCTTAAACCCGTCAAAAATGTTCATTTTTCAAAAATCCATTTTAGGTAAAGAATTTGAACACATATTCCTTATAAATTTTTTGAAGTTCAGGCACTCATAAAATCCAGAAATATGCTGCGCTGAAATTTATTTTTCTGTGAATATGTGGATTTGTGCTGGGTCAACTCTGCACTACAATCGCTGTAGCTCATGGACCTCATACGGGTTAGATACAGACAAGATATGAGGATGGCATTTCAATTAATATCTTAGTTTTTTTAATTTCTACACCACGTCATATCGCGGCTGTGTTAATCCAATAGTTATGCTCGTGTGCTTATGATCGGGGTTGTCACTCACTATATCTATTATGCCTGTTGGAGCAATCCTCGTGCGTACTCAACAAAACAATATTAAAAGTTTTACGTAACTGACCACTATTACAGGTGAATCCGAGTCATGATCGAATCAATCTCATCAATAAAATAATTCCCTGTTTTTTACTACTCTTCCTCCTGCCTCCTCATAATCTCCTATCTTTCCCTCTCTCCTCTTATTATTTTCATTACACCTCAGTCTATATATATGAACTTTGATTTGCAAAATTGGAAATTGAGTTGTTTCAATTACGTAGCATCCAGGAATGTTCACAAGGACAGTTGAAGGGAAGTGCGCTTCAAATCGGTACGGATTCTTCACTAAATGAAAATCAAATCGATGGAAATTCACATAATTCAGTACAGAAATGTTAAATATTAATCTAGTCTTTTTATTTGAGGATGAGTTATAAAGACTGAGTAAATGTGGTCTCTCTCTCTCTCTCTCTCTCTCTCTCTCTCTCTCTCTCTCTACTAATGCTCATTGCAACTAAAATCTATTTGAGAATGAATGATAGTACGAACTTATCACTTCACTCGGGTTTGAGGGAGTTTGATCAAAGATGTTGAAAGTCTGAATAATAAATTTGATTTCTTTCGATATAAAAACACTCCATAAAGGATCTAAGTTGGTCCCTAATCAAAATAAGTCTGCTGCAGATAATCCTGGTATATATCAACTGTTGATTACTTACCATTAATTTCCCAACCATCTCTTTTTATTCAATTATCTGTCGCTTTTACATGTATTTTTTAAATTCTTTATTACACATCTTATGTCAATCTATTCTGCATAAGCACGTTTCATTTTATCGAAAAGGAGCAGGAAATTCCAAAATGAAATTAGAAAGTAAACTCAGATTTTAGTTAAGGGAAGGTACGCGAATAGCCTACATTACAATTATATCAGGGCTTTAAAGTTCTCCAGTGGGAAAGTTGTGGAATTTAAAAGAGTGAGGTGCCATCTCAGGTGTCATCCTTGTCACTTAAGAATTATGAAGTCCGTCTCCAATAAACTTTTTGTTACTTCAAAGTGCGATATCAAGAAGCAATCAATCAAACTAATTTCACACACAAAGTTTGGTGAGACTTTTGCAAGTTAAACCTGTCTGGACCCCGATTCCTTACATTGGCGTGCCATGGAGTAGAATTTAGGAGAGCGGGGTGTCGGTTCTAGTGCAATAGCTTAAAAGTATAAGGTCCAACACAAAAAGCCCTCATATTGCTTCTAAGTGCAACGTTAATGAAAAATCGTTCCACCACGACATATCAGGATTTTTAAAGTTTGTTTGTTTCACGTATGTGATTTTTAACAGCCTCCTTTATGACACTCAGCTATCACTCTCAAGCTATCATGACAAATATCTGAGCATGTTTCTCAAAAAAAAAAACGCTGTTACACAAAATTTTAATTTTTTAAAGTATTTAGATGATGAAGAAAACATGATTTAACGTATCTCTTTTTTAGTTTCTTCGTCGATTAAGATATTGTGAAAAAACCGTTTGTTAAGACTTGATCAACACAGTATTTAATCTGGAAAGTTAAAGGAAAAATAAAAAAAAATTGCACAGTGAATAACGTCTTTCAGATTTTTACAAGCTTGAGATAAAAAAAAAAAAACTGAGCCAAGTCATTTGTGTTTTTAGGATCAAAAACTATCTATTTTAAGGAGTTAAAAAAGCAGTAATTGAGGTATTAGCGATAGTCATTTGTAAGAAAAAGACAAAAAATAGATGCTTGCAAATTTTAAGTAAGTACATTTACTCAGGTGTGATTCAGATCTTGTTTTACTGAAAACGTTTTAGGGACAATTGAACTGAAATAAATTAGCAACAATTTAATAGAAAAGCTTAACTACAAGTACATCTGTTTGGGATCAAATATTGCTATCTTTCACTTGTTTTAAATAATACGTTGAAAGCTAATTTATTTTCAATTTTAAAAGTTTTCCTTTGTGTAATGATTCATATTTCCTAAGATACGTTTCTTTCAGTGATAAAACACTGATTCCTTAATAATATTTATGGTTTGATTTTCAGTTAATTTCATGTTTCATATTACTCTCTCTCGCTCTCTATCAATTACTTTTAATTTTATTTCTTTAACTAAAAATTCATCTTATACTAAAACTTATTAAATAACTTTAATAAGCATAAAATTCACAGTAATGCGCTTTCTTAGCATTTTTCGAAAATATGAATTAAGTTCACAATAAATAATATACTCATAAAATTAGGTTTCATTGTATGATTTATTTAAATTAAGTTTTTATTTTCTTCTACAATATGTTTAAATAAATACACTCGCAATTCAATCATTTTGTGATGTATCATAATATTTAATTACAAAAATATGTAATTATTTGGGGTTGATAACTAGAGACTAAAATACAACCCATTTTAAATATAAATAAATGCGGGTTTTCGTTATTTTCTTACTTGGAAAAGAAAATGTTACCTCTTATACATTAGAAAATTGGGGTCGGGGAGATTTCTTTTTTTACTTTTATATACCTTTCTTTATTTTAAACCATTTACAACATATCAGAGGAAAAGCTCGTTTCAAGAAATATAAGTTTTCCTCTAAAGAAATACCAAGTAATGCAGATTTTAAGTTAATACGTTTTAATTTCATACTAAATTTTTAAATACCGCAAATTATTGTTGTATTAAGAAACATTAACGAAAGATGTGACATTCTCAAGTTTATTTTAACCCATAAACATCAAGACTCTTCTTAATTTTTATTTTTTCGTGCATTATCTTTACCTATTAATCTCTATTTTGTTCAAAAAAAACAACGAGTAATAGTTATTTTTCTCTTGTTATTGTTTGCGACGTTAATAACTATGTGTATCAATTAACTGAAGTTTTCTATTACAAGACTTTCCTTCTAGCTTGCAACAAAATACCAATAAAGCATCTTATTTCATGCATACAGAGAAAGAGAGTCATAAATCATGTATGATATTTTATCCAAAAAACGTCTAAGAAGCTATCTTTATCAATACCATTAGACATCTTTACTTTATAATGAAAATGACTTACATAAATTTGGTTCTCGAAATGTTTACCCTCTTATAATTCTTTCACACACACACGCATATATATATATATATATATATATATATATATGCATGAATAAATTTTCTTCATATCCTTTTCTGTTCACGGTAGCCTAATGGACTCGCTGTTGTTAACGTCGAATCACGGGTTCGAACCCTGATGCCACTAATGACCTACCATGTAGAGGGGATGATACACATTAAATCTGGTCAGAGCCCCAAGTCCTCCAGTGGACGCGATGTGTGAGTTTGAAAAGGAAGGTGCCAACTCAGATGTCGTCTCGTCACTTGACGGAGGCTTAAAATTACGAGTTCCGTCCCCAATAGGACTCATGTTGCTTCTCAGTGCGACATTAATGAATAGTCAAAATTCACACTGGTGTCCTTTTCAAATAATAATAATTTCTGTCTTTATATTGCTTTACTTATAAAAAAGTTCAGAGAATAATCCTTTCTGGTTAGAAATCTATTCTTGCTTAAGAATGCTTTAAAAGACAATTTCTCTAAAATAATAAATTATTCTCTTAAAACAGATTATTAATATAATAAATTAGTGATAAAACTTACTCTCGTTTATCTTCATCCACATTATTTTAACATACAACTAGTCATTGGCAATATCTTCAGAACATGATATTAATACATTGTATCTGATTAAGATATCTATCAACCATTGATAATGTGAGTGTATCTCCAGGCTTAGTCCTTTGATATACCACTGAATTGAAACATGGGATATTACAAACTTTAATAGAGGGAATATACTGAATGGTATACGAGTATAATCATCATCTACCCACATGCATTTACATAACTCAGTAGTAGTTTTAGATTCATTAAAGACCTCGAAGAATAATTACAGAGAGCCGACATTTACTAATGAATAGAATTCCCAGGTACGTCGAACGGTTTCATTTCTATATTTTGATGAAATTGATTCAATTAGGTTTTGAATTTCCTCCTTGCCTTGAAAGAGACAAACTGCACTTCCTTTCGTTAAAAGGCGACTCGAGTTCGGCGTCACATATTTTTAGTTGTCGAGAGAAAACTCAAATCCAATTGCTTTTATAGCTGAATTGAGGTTTTTACGATGAGATGTAGACGGCGCCAGTTGGAGTAATGGAGGTTGTAAGGAAGATTAAATGAAGTGAATTTTTCTCTTATCCATTGTCCTATAGCTTACACAGTACCATAGGATATTTTTCTCTTCGGGTCAACGAATGCTTTAAAACAGGATTATAGGTGCTCAAAACTGCCAGGAGTAAACATTTCGGATTTGATGTTTTGTCTCGATGTAAACTCCCAAATATTTATGTTGAAGAATGTTTATGGGAATTCGTAGAAGTAGGGGATGTAAATGTCACATAAAATTAGTCTTTAAACGTAAAAAAATGTGTTTTTCGGGGATTTCTTATGTACTATAATACCACTGTGTTTTCGGGGGCGAGAGCTTAAAATTAATGCTTTGAGAAGTACATCCAAAATACGATCTATTGAAAATTGTAAAAAAAACTTTTAGAGCAATATGGTAAGGAAGATAAAAAGAAGCGAATACATTTTTCAAAAATATAAGCTATACAGATGTATGAAAACTATTTGAAGAGCTAAATTCAAGCTTTCTTAATATTTGAAAACTAAAATAATCATAATGATTCATTATACATATAATTTCATTTTAATAAAATAAATATAGAAATATTAATTATCGTAATTGTTTATACATAAATTTAAGTTTTTCGATACCTGTAAAATGAAAATCATGCTAATTTTTCAGAATATGTGTAAATGCAGATTATGCAATAACGTAAATGTTGTGTTCAAATGTATTCATCGTTGCTACTTTTTAATGTAATAGTCAAATAAAACTTTCTTACAATTGGAGTAAAAATTCTACAATAAAAGAGTCTGTAAATAATTATATAAGTCAACTTTGAAAATAAATTTTTCAAAAATACTGCACATAAATTTTCTTTCCTTTCGTTTTCAGAAAATATTCTCAAATCCCTGACACACCAGTACTTGAAAAGATGTTTATATTTAATGAATTTAATAAAGACGCTTGTTTTAAGAAAAGAAATTTGAATAATTAATTTCAGATTAACATATTTCAAAAAATAGCTAATTTATATGCAAGACAGACAATAAAGGTACTTACAATAATTTATTGTTGTTGCAATTAAAAAAATCTGATTTTCCATAGTAATATTTAAATGGAAATCAATATCTTAGTGCAAATATATATATTTACATGGATATGAAAATTATTCGACAAAAAGAAAATAAGTCACATTATTGTATTTAAATTAGCAACCATTTAATTATAATGAGTGAGAAAGTTACAGTGAAAGAAACAATAAGAAACTCTATTTCCTAAATGAATAGTATAATTGTTTAAAATAGACTATTAAAATATTGGGTAATTTCAAATGTTTTACTTTATTTAAATAATTTTTACAATTCGGTAAACAATTTAAATATCTCTTGTGAAGCATTTATCACGCCATAAAATTATAATTTAGCATTTTGGTGAAAGCTTAACAGTAGTTTTATTCATAAATAAACTTCGGTTTAATGTGTTTCAAAATATTAATATATTAAGAATTCATGTATTAAAACTTTTATCAATTATAATTTTTAAATACTTTTTAATGTAACAACATAATATATATATTCTTGTTTTTACATAATATCTCTTAAAATTAGTTTGAAATAAGTTGCAACAAACTTAAGTCTGTATTTGAATAAGGAAACTCTATTTTCTATATATGAGAAATATACATTGTGGCTAACAGAATTATCTAAATTCAGTTAATTAATTTTAAAAATTAAACGGTACTTGAATAAAAATTCTGTTGACCTTTTTCGCCAAACAAGAAAATGTCATTCAAAGATGTAATATTCTGCTAATGATGGATATGTTTTTTCACCTTACATTTTAGAAAAAAGTGCACATATGTGAGACCTGCCTACTACAGAACAAAATGCAGTAGAACATTTCCAAAAAGTATAGAATCATGAAATCTTGACGTAAAAAAGGATGCTAACCGACGTGTTATATTTTACCTTCTTTAAGTATGGTCATCGTAACCCCCAAGGAACCCAAACGATCTTTTACTTTTTCATGAAGCTTACTGTCTTTGGTAAGCATGGGTGATACAACCATGGGATACCCTAGCTATCCTTCTCTATTTTCGACCATCCTCCTTATAAACAATTTTTCTCTTCCATTTTTTTCAAACTTCTAGATCACTATTACATCTTGTTTTGTGCAGATTATCTACATCTTGCTCTTTCGATATTGAACTCTACCTTCACTCACTCCCAATCACATATCATTAGACTTCAAAATGGACAAGCAGTGACGTAGTAATGTTAAAAATTGCGGAAACAGAACATTCATTATCAGCTTCCGATCGAACGGCGACTACCCATTTCCTAAGAATAAAAGAAAACATTGAAATAGGATCTGCCATTCACTCCCCGTATTTATGTGGAAAGCTTATAAAACTGAAGAATCAAGAGTTAAGAAATTCAATCATTTCAATGTTAACCACCATTATAACTTTGTGGATTGGAAGATTGGTGTGTGTACCCAAAATGTTAAAGGACTTTGTGATTCAGCCAACTGATGTAACAGAAAATAACGGAGAAATTAATACACAAATGCATATTAGAGGTGTCGGATTCATAGTGAAGAGGACCCAGTCGTTGCTATATTTATAGGAATTAGAGATTTTTGACCGCCGAAATGATAGTTCCGAATTCGGCTGTAATTGCGCCAGCTTTCATTGGTTCACGGAATATTGAGCCAACTTTCATGGTCACCGGAATTTTACATAAGTACCAATTAAACTTATTTACCGTTCTGAGTGAGATCCAGTACTATTTTGAATAAATAGTGATGCTCAAAAGTTACCTTAATATGCAGACTAGCATGAGTCGAATCAAAAACTACAACATTTCTTTTTACTTAAATAAATGATTTCACAGACTTTAAACTTTTAAAGTGAAGAAAGCAAAATACTCAATTAGGGTTAAAAGAATAATTTAATATCGTAAAAAAAATTATAAATATAGTCATCTACAGCAAAATAATTCTCAAAGCTAAATATCTTAAGTTTGAAGTGCTTTGATTAAATCCGGGAACATATAAAATATGGTTGCCGACTTATTCTCCTTAAGAAGAGGCGCAATTCAAAACATCAACTATCTCTTGTACTATGTCTAAGAATGTCGTCACTTCAACTAATGACACAACAACAATGAAGTCACTTCAACTAATTACAAATTTTCAGAGAAATTTTGGAAATGAACGTGGGCCCATTGAAAGAATGGAATAAACAGTACAAAACAAAAACCCATGTACAAAATGAAATAACTAAAAAGAAGGCATAATCTCATCAGTGTTTTAATTTTTGGGCGCTATAATTTATATTGAGTTTTTTTTTTTTCCCAAAAGAACTTACAACGAGTTAGAATTTTTTTTTTTTTTTATTGTTTTAAAATGATGCGACTGCTAAGAATATATAAAATTAGAAAATATGCACATATATATTACAATAAACGCACATATACATAAACTTTATCCATAAGGTATTTAAACATAGTACATATTTTAAGATTCATGTAATGATTTAGAAATGAACGGATATGAATTAATGTTCTTGTTACGAATATGTTATTTTTACAATTTTAGATTGTAATCAATCTAGTTTAATTTTCAAATAAGATGAATAAAAATAACTTTAACATTTTAAAAATGAAAAGAATGGCCTATAATTCGCACTTATATAATTTACAATGGAAAGTACAAATGAAACTTAATATGCAACATATTTTTTCGAAGTTGAAAGTAAGATTTGAAAAGTTATTATACTCTCTGAAATTGGAAATGTTGCATATACTTGAAAATTAAACTTATACGTTAGATACAGGAAATAAATCTTTTCTATAAATTGTTAAGATAACGTAGGCAAAATATGTTTCAAACCCTAAAAAGTAAAAGTGAAAACTGTCTGCGAATTCAAAAAAAAAAGTTTCCATTTGAATTTTCCACTATAGATTATGTAAGTATGAATTACATAGCAAGAAATTTATTTGTAAAATGTTAAAGTTATTTTCATACGTCTTATTTGAAAATTAAAATCGGATTGACTTTAATCTAAAATAGTAAGAATAATACTTTTTTAATAAGAACAGCAATCCATATCCGTTGGTTTCAAAGTCATTGCATGCGTACTATGTTCAATCAACTTATGGATAAAGTTTACTTGTATGAGAGTGTATACATGATATAAAGTTGTAAAAACATGAAAGTAAAAGCATGTACTAAATCTTTCTTATACTATACCTATATAATATAAAATCCCCTACATTTTGAGTTTCTCTATCATCCAACAGCCATTCATCTTCGAAATATGCTGTCTGTTTTTGAGACTCGTCTAATATATCAAGCTATAGAAACATCCATACATTTTTCGATAGTGTTGGTACATATGTATAAGGAAAGACAAATTGAATATTAAAAAAGGTGCATATCAAATACTCAGAACTTTCCATTTCTTTATTATTTTGACTAATATAAATACAAAATTGCTTAATAATTTCAAAATCATATCAAAGTTTTTTTTCTCTATTCAACGGTGTATTCGAGTCAAAATAAAAATAGAAATTTGGTATGATGTATAAATATAGCTTGATTTCAAGGGTTACACTTTTTCAAAATTTTGGATGTAAAATTAAATATCCAAGACAGATAGAAAATTCTTTATACATGAATATAGTGTAGATTTAATCAAGGACCAGAGAGAGAGTGATAATAGAGTTTAATGGCGCAAGGGCCAGATTAGGCCCTACATGTTAAACACGGTATAACTGTGTTCTGTACTTATGAAAAATGGGAAAAAGGGTTAAAGGTTGACAATCAGAAGGAAAGAAAATAGAAAAGATCGCTAGGATATCCCAAAGACGCGTCACCTGTGTTTACCAATGACAATAAACCATATGAGAAATATAAAGATCACTAGGGTACCTCAATGTCATGATTCCTATACTTACCGGAAGAAGTAAGACTTTGAGGAGACCATAGAGAGAAATAATGAAGTTCATTTTAATTGCTCCTCAAAGCCTTTATAAATGGGTTGCAAATTTGTAGAGTTAGCAGTGTGCATCTTTTCAGTGACCCAAAACTATATTTGGGGGAGACAGCTCACTATATAATAAATAAATCTATTGTTATATAACACATATTTGTGAAACCCTTTTTAAATATAAATTATAAATACATTCAAGTGCATATACTTTAAAAACTCAACCCTCAAGTATATGTGATGCTAAATTTTATTGTAGCATCGCATTTTAGTGATAAGAAGTAATAATCATTTTTTCTTTCGTTTTAAATTTATATCATTTATCAAAAAGAAAAAAAATCTTCAAAAGTTCCATAGAAATTGTTACATCATAAAATCAAACAATATTCCAAAACATCAGCAAATGCCTTTTTTTACTAATATAAGAAACCAGTTTTGATTATGACTGAATTAGCACAAATCATATTTCCAAACTGATTACAGACAAACTTCACCATAAATAAGTTTTATAATTGCTAATTACATAAAGGTATATATATATATGCAGGTGCTCATAAGAAAACTTTTTCGATATGTTAATCCCTTGTGGGCTATCCAGTCAACCAGTCAAAAATTAATTTCAGATATTACTATTTGAAGATATGCGTTAAAGATTGGGAGGATTTAAAACAATAGAGCTGTCGTTGTTACTGTTTTAGGGGAAACATTACACAATTCTCGAATGGCAAAGACAACTATTTTCCTGCACAAATTGATTAGTGCACTGAAAACCCATAAAATGCGTTGAAATGATACACGAGTGAAGAAAATTGCCACGTGAAACTTTTAGAAAGGACATTACAGAGGATTGATCAAGCACAAAAGACAAGAGGGTAATTTTTGAATTGCAAGTCTTCAACGTGACCCTCTTCACAGATGATATCGTATTCCCTGCGAAAGATTGTTGACAACAATAACGAGCATAACATTGCAGGAAGAATTTCTATAACTTAATGTCTTATGGCATCTTTCAATTCTGACAAATTTCTTGGATTTCAGAAAACCCCAACACCCAGAAATCCATCGGAGTAATGTAAAAGTATGGCAGTGGACACGAAACCGCAAAGTTAGAGGAGATTTATCTATCACCAATGTGCTGTTGCTGCACTTATGGACACATGTGTGATGGAGCGCCATCTTGCATCCATCAAGGTCATTAACGATCTTTCTCGACTGCAATTCTGGAATTACGTAATTCTGCAACATCGATGTATACCTATTACTTGTGATGGAAAAGATTTTTATACCCGTGGAAGCGACCTCATCGAAGAAGTACGGGCAAAGAACAAATGTACTTATGATGCCGCATCACACAGTCACTTAAGCCTCGCTTTAAGACGATAGTTTTCATCAGCCCAATGAACACAGTTATCTGTATTGACGTTCCTAGTAGAGGAAAAATAGGCTTCATCTGTCCATAATATCTGCAGCTCCCACACTACTATCTTCATCATATCTCACAAGGAAAAAGTTCACGAAGTCGACATTCTCGTCTCCAGGTTGCCACATCTGGTAGTATTGGAATCGATAAGGAAACCTCCACAGAACAGAGCGTAGAAATTTAAGAACTGTGGTTTTCGACGCATCCAAATTTCTATCACATGTGCATTTGGTCCTTTAAATTTTTTTACCAAATCATAAATAGTATGCACGGAATATTAGCCTCGTCTTAGCTCCGATTTCACCGATAAATTCACACTTCATCGGCAGGATATTTTTCATTCAGATAAAATAGTTTTATAAATTCATGTCATAGTTTCCCTATTAGTGTCATCTTGTTGGCGCGTTTGAACACTTGATTGAAGAAACAATCTTCCCACACTGCTTATTAAAGGTTTTCTGCAAGCATTGCTTTTCAAATGGTGTTCTGTGTTTGATACTTCTACTTTCTATCCTTGGGAATGATTCAAAATGCATCAATTTACATCACCTCTGTGAGCCGTCATTGGTCCTTAACAACGCTTTTCTTTGCAAATGTTTTATGTCGCAATTTCCGTCATACATATACCATTCCAACGCCATTTATGGTGTATCCATTGCACTGATCAGTTTTGTGAAGATAAAAAGTAAGTGTAACCATTCGAAAATTTTGAAATGTTTTTACCGGAACCTTAACCATGAGAGCTGTATTGTTTTAAATCTTCACAATTTCATGCGTTTACCTTCAAATAACTATATCTAAAATTTCCTTTCACTTAGTTGAGCAGATAAGACACTAAGATTTTATATAACAGGGTATATATATATATATATATATATATATATATATATATATACAAAAAATTTATATGTTTGTGCAAGATCAATTTTATTATTACCCTCCATATTTCTCAAATTCTTATAACAAGTAACTCTGTTCTACTACTTCACAAGTAAGAAATACTCATCCCAATATAAGCGTAATAAGCAATTAACCATCATCAGAGCACAAATCAGGAAAAAAAATGTTGTAAGCTCTGACATTTAAAAGCAACAATTGCAATTTTACTTTAAAATGCAGTTCAACACGTGAAAGGAAAGCGTTTCTCTTTATATTCTGGACTTTTTACGTGCTAAGGGACATAAAAGCAACAATTTGATGAAAGGAGACATTATAAGAAGTCGTCGTACTACGACAAAAAAAATCAATAAAATTATCTGATGGAAAGTTTGATTCTAGTTATCGAACTTACGTGACAGTAAATGCTTTCCTTTTAAAGTTCTTGACAACTTCCAAACAACGAATGAGATCTTTGTCTTTCTCTAAGCTGTCATCAGTGTACAGCCGCAAAAAGCTTTAAGAATAGTTTCTGTAACATTATTTCTTTCTTCCGTAAGAAGACTTACCGGGAACAAACTAACTTTATAATACTTCTTTTCTATGAGTAAAAATTCTCATTTTAGTATCATTATATTTTAGTATTTTACATTCTGATTTTTACTTCATTTGTTTAACTATAACAATCTTAAAATTGTTTAAAACGATTAAAAGAATTATTAAAATTAATAGAAATGGTGAACTAAGTCATAATATATTTGAATTTACAGTTCAGGTATGATTACAGTATTCGTTTTGAGCTAATTCGAGCTACTAGCAGTAAATTTTTAATATTTGAAATTAAGATTAAGTTTTAATTTGATTTTCTAAAGCTAACATACATAAAAATTGTTTTATATCAAATTCCCTTTCTTTATGATAAAAATATCCTTGCATTAAATAACCCTCCATTTTACACTCACTAGGAGATATTATTTTTGCTTATAAAAGAGCCTTAAAAATTTTATGAAACTTTGCAGATCTCATATGCTATGTTCGAATAAAAGAAAAGTATTAAATTTGTATTTATTCCATTTGTAATACATTGACTGAGATTAAATTATGCAAATTTTATTTAACAAAAAGATTCTGAATTAAAATGTGTAATTGTAGATATTTTTTTGCACAAAAGGAATCGAAAAATAGATAAGTTCAAAATTGAAGAATTATTTAAATATAATTTACATATCGAGTGTGTTCAGTACTAAATTTAAATATCACCAGTAAATTAACACTCGGACATTAATTGGTGTCATTCTGAAGCTAAAGTATAATTATATAAAAGATTTTTAGTTAGACATTTAATAATGTTCTCGACTTTTATTCCAATTCCTAAATGATCACATGTACCAATTTTCCAGAATCTATTGAAGTTCTGTTTGATTTTATTCCTTCACTTAAATAGAATGCATATTTAGTTTTAAAATCTGTGAGCTCCAAAATCCGGCAAAATTGGAATTTCGTTTTGTTCTATTTTGCCTTTGACTTGCAGATCATAGTACTTAGTACCAGGGAGAATAACATAAACGGTATTTGAACTAACATATATACTAAGGATTCTATATCTCCGTATTAGAATGGTGTGAACATCTCTGCTAAAAATACACTTCATCCTAAGATGGAAAATAGTTCACTTTCTTTTATTCCATTGAATTCATTTGCCCATGTTTTTTTGAGCAAAGATGTGTTTTGTTTTTAAATTTAATTCAAAAAGTTTCATAAAATAGAAGTTTCATAAGTATATCAAAAATTTCATATAAAAATAACAAAACTTCATAAATACTTTTACAAGGTGTCATAAAAATAGCAAACTTTCAGAAATATTTTCAAATGTTTCAGAAAAAATACCGCACGAAAAAAAATTGTATTGCAGTTTCGACAATTATCTGATCACTAGAAGCTTTGAGAACTTTTCACAGAGATGGAGGCTCAACCGTGAAGAGTTTATTCCTCCTAAATTATTTAGTTATGACTCTGATGATGATACAGAAATCATTAATGGAGATTACTTTTGTGAAATATTTGTCACTTAAGTTAGTACAATGGAAAAACCATTCTAGCCACACAAAAAATTGGATGAAAGTAAATTAAGGTGCAAAATACATACGAAATGCATTTTCATTTTAGTGCAAAAACAACAGAGACCTAATAATCATATACTTAAGATATTAAATAAGAAAACAGACGAGAAAATATATTTCAGAATACAATATAAAATAATTACAGTTGATATCTTACTTTTCTTCTATTGAATTCACCAAAGAGTTGAAAAATGTGCAAATTTAAAGGAGAAATATAAAAAAAAAATTAGTTGAAAATTTCCTGATTGTATGAAAATTTAACACAGTTATACTCAATAAAAATTGTGAAAAATAACAACGCAACTCTTGCAGTGTATCCAGATATGAAAAAAACCTAATGATGCATTAAAAAATCTAATCTAATAATAATAATCTAATGAATATAAAATAATCTAATAAATATAAAATAACCTAATAAATATAAAATAATCTAATAAAAAAATCTAATAAATAATCTAATAAAAAAATCTAATAATTATCCGGCATTCTAATCTGATCATAGTGTATAAAAAGATCTCTATATACTATTGATTTTTCGAACATTAAAATTCGGAATGTACACTCTACATCAAACAGCAATAACTTTCTGCAAGGATAAGCACTTAATTTTTTTACTATCCGGTTCATATATTCCATAGCATACTTGATTCTCCTGTGATTAAAATATGTGAATAATGTACAAAAAAGTGACTGAAGCACATTATCTAGATGTAAGTTTATTCAAGCGTTAAATGAAGAATTACACGTCTTACATATTAATAACGTAACAATTAAAAGAAAAACAGAAATTTCTTCACGCTTTGCCTAAATAAAGATACATTTTAAAAGGCATTAAGATTCGATACATGTATGATTGTTGGTTTTATCATTAACATTGCCCTTAGAAGCAAAACACGAGGCTTATTGGCGTCAGATTTTCGTGATGCGGTTAAAGGACGAGGGGACGACAGCTGAGCTGGAAATAATTAAGCTTCCAACACAAAGGTTAAGATTTATTGACTGCTTATTAACGTCACACTTAGAAGGAACACCAGAGCTATTGGTGATGGTCTCATAAGTTTCAGTCTGATCAAATTACGAGGACGACACCTGAGCTGGAACCTCCCTATCCAAATTTCCTCACCATACCAAGGGAGGAATTTGAGCCTTGATAGATTTAATGAATTATCTGCTCGCTACGCCGTAGGTTTTCGGTGTAATTAGACTCGAACTCAAGACTCTACAGAAGCAATGCAAGCCGCAAATTCCCGACCGTGATCATTCGACTATCATAGTCAATTGTTACGAGAGTGATAGGAAAAGTTTCCTACCTAACAAAGATACAAGTCATTGTTTCTTTAAAATTACTTTTTTTTCATATAGTCTCCTTGTAAGCTTATACTCCTCTTCTGAACATGTTCCCTCCTCTTTAACCCGTTCAAGTAGTACTTGGCATCTTTCTCTTCAAAATAATTATTTACGACGGTGATTGCCTCCTCATTTGACAAAACTCTCTGGCCTATGAGCACAATTTTCAGATTATAGAACAAAAAGGAGTCCCTTGGCGGCTAGATCTGGTGAGTACGGAGGGAGAGTCAAGCAGTTCAAATCATAATTCGTGGATTTTTACCATGGCAACCACTGAGGTGTGAGGCGACACATTGTCTTGGTGAAACAGAATTTTATTCTGCACAGATGTGGTAGTTTTTCCGAAAGTTCTGTCTTCAGTTCGTCAAGTAATGATGCGTAATATGCCCCTGTAAGAGAATTTCCTGTTTGAATATAATCGATTAAGATAACTCCATAACTATCCCAAGAAACAGTCGCCATCACTTTCTCCGCCAAAGAAACAGCTTTTGCTTGTTTTGGAACTGATTCCCCTTCCGTAGTCCACTGTTTTGACTGCATTCTTGTTTCGGGCGTATAATGGTGTATCCGATTTTCATCTACAGTAATTAATAGGTGGCAAAACTCCGATTTATTGTTCCTAAACTGGGCCAACAGAGCATTGGAAATGTTTATTCAATCACGTGTTTGGTCTAACGTGAGTAAATGTGACACCCAACGCGAGGACAGCATTCTCATGATTAAATATTGATTAAATATGAGACAAACACATTCTTTGATCATATTCCTAACCCCTGATATCTCTCTCACTTAAATTCTACGGTCGTCTAGCACCATTAGGTGAATTTTAGCGATGCTATCATCAGTGGTTGCAGTTTTTGGAGGTTACGAACGCACATTGACACCCAATCTGGTATGGCCACGAATAAGGTCAGCTGCTCAAATTTTCACGTTGGTAAATGATGGTGTAGAGTACCCGTAAACAGCATTCAATTCATCTATGATTTTTGCAGGCATAATGCCTTTCAAAAACAAATATTTAATGACAGCTCAATACTCGATTTTTTTCATTTTCAGAAAAAACACTCACATCTACTCATTCAAATTGTTGTCAAACAACTGCACTTTGCACTTCCAAATGGCCAATATATATATATATATATATATATATATATATAAGTTTTAAATTTGTACTTTTCCTCAAAAAGAAAAAAAATATATTAAAAATATCTTTTTTATGTATAACAGAATAATATATCAGAGTGTCTTAAAAATAATTTTAAATTTAATAGTTTTTACTTTAAATTTCCCTTCCTTAATCCTTGTTGTTTACATATTATTATCTTGAATCTTATTCATAAGATAATCATGGAATACATAATATTTACGTGTATTCAAAATACTATTGCATTTTGATAAGGAAACGTAAAAATATATAATTAACACATACGGTCGTTTTTCGATTAAATAAAAATGATTAAAGGTTCTTAAGTTAAACTCTAATAATAATTGGAAATGAAGATATGTAAAAGATATATTTTAAAATAAAAATTATATTAAATTCATTAATTTATTTAAAAAAAATTTAAGATTATATCAGATATCTGTTGTAAAATGTAACTTTAACTTTACTTTGATTGAATGTCATTTCTTTAGAATAACGAAAATAAAGATCAGTAATTGTTTAAGATAAATTATCAGTAAGAAAGCTCCAAACGGATAATCGAACTAGGGTTACAAAACTGTTTTAGTTATAAAGAAAACCAAATATGCTTCTACATATTCAATCCTAAAACAGGGATATTTTGGTCACGTTTTAATATACCTTTCTGAATATAGATTAATAACAAAAATCAAAACCTTGAATGCAAACATGATCTTTGAGTAATCCTTACTGCAAATCATCCTCAATATATTAAAAGAAAAAAATACAAGTTTATGGAAAAATAGCCTTAATTTTCATTGATTCATTTTATTAACATCGGACTTAGAAGCAAAACGAGGGTTATGGGCAGTGGACTTCGTAATTTTGAACCTTGGTAAGTGATGAGGACATATCTGAACTGGCAAATCGCTCTCCAAACTTCCATGTGAGGGCATTGAGCCTCGTCGAATGTAACGTTCATCGGCCCAGCTGCAAGACGAGTCTTTGGAGGTTTTAAGGCCCCGTTCTATCGGCCATTTGATTTCGTAGATGTAACGTTCACCCTTGGAAATGTCTGCCACCATGCAAAAATCTATACTGTTTTATTTGTTTGAATGCAGAAAAGTGCATCCAAAAAAGCAAAAAAATAATAAAGGATTACTAGGAATTATATTTCCCCCCCCCCCCCAATTTTGAAAATATTTTGGAATATTTTTAAAGATCGGGAAACCCACGAACAAATCATTAATATAGGAGTAAAACTATTTTTGAAAATCGGAGGGAAAATATAATTCCGCAAACGTCTTCTTTACTTTTTGCTTTTTCGGATACACACTATATATTCAAATAAAATATAAATAGTAATGATTTGAAGATGATTGTGAAATTTCTACAGGGTTAACATATTCTCACGAAATCAAAATGGCCGGTAGACGGGGGCTGTAAGACAATGCTAGCCGTGAGATCGCAACCATCATCACTCAGCAAACACTACAGCAGTTTTGATTTTAAAGGTAATAATTGAGGATATAACAAAATTTGTTTTCAAAACAATTAATAACATTTTTCTCTCTCTGTATGTATGTTTATATATATATATATGTGTGTGTGTGTGTGTGTGTGTGTGTGTGTGTGTGTGTGTGTGTGTGTGTGTGTGTGTGTGTGTGTGTGTGTGTGTGTGTGTGTGTGTGTGTGTGTGTGTAAAAACTACTGTTTGTTGCCTGCTATCTTGAGCAGATCAATAATATGCGTTAAAAAGTTAAAACTGAGATAATAACAAAACATAATCCCACATTAGAATAAAAATGAAACATAATTTCATGATAAGAGCAATTTATCTACTAAATAAATAAGAAATCACTCATAAAAAGTACTTTAAGCGAACAGGTTTCTGCAGCTGTATGTTCTCAAGAGAAATCTACGCTGATAATTGATATCCTGCTCCTCTTTATACTTAATCAGGTATTTCTCTTCTTGATAATATAGTCTCTTTTTTTGTTGTTGCTGAAAATGGCAGACACTTATTATAAAAAAGAATTAAACTCATGCTTATTCTTTTCAACAGAAAACTAGACATTTCACCAAATATGACTGAACATTCCCATTCTAGTTCGAAATACTTTTAAATAAAGTAAATATTTGTTTCAAAAGATTCAAAATTGGGAATTCATAGATGGAATTCAACTCATGGTATTGAATTCAGTAATTTTTATTGAGTCATGGTATTTATTTTTCGAAGTTGATTAATTCATAAATGAAATCTGTCTCCTTGTACGGAGAATTATCCATTTTAGCAATAAAAAAAAAAAGAAAAGAAGAGGGGAATGGTTAAAAATATGCTCAAATCTTTTTCCAATTAGTTTCACGCGATAAAAAAGAAATGGCGAAAACATTTCAATTTTTCAATAGAATACATGGAGACATATTTAATCGAAGGAGTTCCTAGACATTTTCCAATGAGGTTACCTAATTTAATTTATTTTCATTTTCAGTTTTCTTATGCTAATGAATGATCAAAACAGTTTTCAAATTTTTAAGGAAGGTATATCGTATTCTATAATTTTTTTCTCCTTTTTTTTAATTAGTATTTCTATGAAATACATAAGGAATTTTATGATAAAATTAAAAATTAAAAGTGAGAGGGTCTGATCGTTTGAAAGCTATCAGCTATCAAGAAATTTGCAATTCAATTTGTTTTTGCTACTTGAATCTTTCAGCTAAAAAAGAAAGTCAGTTATGAGGATAAAAATAAAAGAAGTTAAATGTAAAATATAAATAAAAAAAAGTCAATGGAATATGAATAAAATTTAAATCTCTTAATCAAAAATTAATTTAATAATATATGTTTGTATGAAATTTTGAAATGTTTTAAGGAATACTAATTAAAGTTACCTATTCCAGAAGATTTAAATCAATGATTCTATTCTCCTTAAAAATAATTTGATCTACTCAAAACATTTCGATTTACTAAATCTTTAA
The DNA here is from genome assembly GCA_019974015.1 of Nephila pilipes. Taxonomy (NCBI): domain Eukaryota; kingdom Metazoa; phylum Arthropoda; class Arachnida; order Araneae; family Nephilidae; genus Nephila; species Nephila pilipes. The sequence continues at coordinate 634,414 of BMAW01131409.1, forward strand.
AAATATATATATTATTTTGAAAAAAATCACGAAACAGACTCACATAAAAGCTCTACGCCTCCAAAGTATTTTCATACCTACTGAATATTCACTTGAAGTCCTATTTTTACTATTGAAAGATAAAGTAAAAATATTTCCTCGTATTTTATTTAAACCAAGAATATGAATAATGACAAAGCCAGTTCTCATGCGAAAAAGACAAAATATTTTTTTAAAAAAAAACAAAATACAAAGCTGAGAATTTTTTTTTTTTTTTTTTTGCCATTACTTTAAAATGGAAAACATTTTACGATTTCTAGTCGTGCCTTCTGCTTCGAAAAACGTGACTCCTGTAAAAATATTTCATTGTTAGTAAAGAAAACGTGAAAAAGGAGCGGAAAACGACTGATGTACCTGAAATAACGTTGAACGTCTCTTTTAATATACATGTTGTAAGAATATTTTCAATGTTCGAAGTTTGTTCTATTTTAATTTTAGTTATAATTATCATATTTTATTTTTTTAGATACTCAATGAAATTCATGCCAAAATTATATTATTATGTGCCTATAATCATAGCAAACGCTTTCGAGCGGATACAATTAGTTGAAGTATATAATGCAAGAATAATAATTGTGATATATTTACAACATTATTCTTTATTTTGCCAACTATTAACATATGCGGTAAAACTTGAATGATTCTAAACTTAAAGAATCAGAAAAATATTTGGATTACTTATGTTTTCCTAAAAAGAAGATGCAAATTTTTAAATCGAATTAACTCCAAGATCAAAGATTTAACATACAAGTTTTATTTTACAAAATGCATGTATATCATATTGAATTAATTTGTATTTTTCTATGAAATCAAATCTTAAATTTTACTATGTGCCTTAACAAGTTACAACATTTTAAAAAAGTCTTGTATTTTGATTTACCTCTTTTAATCTAGTCTTTGAGTCACTGCAAATAATTGCAAACTACTAAATTATTCTACGTTAAGCTGATTTCAAAAAAATAAACTCAAGTATATTGTATATGTTTCACAGGTTTGGCTGCACTAATAGGAGCTTTCCTGTATTTCCTGGGTTTTCTTCGTTTGGCATACTCCTCCTCAATTTGGTTGTTCTCCGTCACTTGAGCAACTGTAATTGCGTCAGTTATCTCCCCAAACAGATCCCCATCTTAGTCTATGTCAATATAGTTCTCATACAAGATTGCTGTATCAGAAATTACTTCTTTCGAAGCGTCAAAAGTGGGCTCATGATCAGTTCTACCTATATCTTTACCTACATTTTCTTCCTTTTCGTAAATGACACTCCAACGTCCATTGCTTTCCTTATCCTTAGGAACACCGTTAAAATAATAATGAATATCAATTGGTAAGTCACATACGAAATTTTTACCGTAATTATCTAAGAGGAATCGCACAAAATATTCGAATTATCCCAAATTTCGAATTACTTGGACCTGGAACCATGACAGATATAACGGACATCAGCACCGCTACACGGCGAGTCATTGGTATGGCATCAGAACTTATAACCTTGCCTCAAAGACTGCCAGTCACGAGCTCACGATCATGACCCTCGTGATCCCTGGCGGATCTCCCGCGACCACTCCTTATTAACTAGAACAAGATGCAGCAAAATAAATTAATATATGATTTCTCTGACAATGTTAAGAAATATAAATTTCAAAGAAAAGTTTTGTAACTATGGACTACTCGCGTTCTTCTATTGATTTCCTTGGTGACTCTATAGTTCAATTTTACCAAAAATAAAACCTCAACCCAGTAAAGTAAAAGGAGATTATTCAAAATAGTTTAAGTAAAGAAGAAAAATGAAGTGATAGTGAAAATTGATATACATAAATGATGCTGAAGTTAGTGGAAGAACAACGAGAAGTAAGAAGGAAATGAATTCTGTGTGAATATACTTTATGGGAGTGTGAACATCATTTGATCTTGCAGAAACCCAACTCTTCTTGGTTAAAGCTAACCATATTTTAGTTTAATAACTTTTAACGTAAGAAGCCGGGTAAGCTCGATATTTCACATTTTAGTAAAACTTGTTGGCATCCGCGTTGAGGGACCGTGAACTAGTAAAGAGCATCTTCCTTAAATAGCATAAATAAATGATTGATTTGAAGAATATCTTGATTATTTATTTGATGTGTGTTATCTATGCTTAGACTTTGAGTTGGAATTTAAGATGACAGAAGATAGTAGAAAGAGGGAGATGCCACAATTTCTTTCAATAGCTGGTGTTAAGTGTTTCATTCTCCAAACGCAGTGCCTCATAATTGTGTTTAAAAATAAAAACACTACTTAAGCTTTAAAAAGTACACGTATTCTTACAATTTTTTTCTTCTCTTCTAAGGATTTTATACTGATCAAAAATAACCTCTTTTTCAGTTATATGTAAGGAGACTATCTCTCAATGATAACCACATTTAAAATATAATGATATTAATTTTCTTTGAGCACTAAAATTAGCTTGGTTGGTTAGATTTAACGTTTCTCTTGATACTCGAGGTTTATTGTCGAAGATCTCGTATATTTGAATTAAGATCAAGTGATGAGAACAGCACTTTTCTAACTCCCGAGTCAATCAACAGAACTTTAAATCTCATTTTGATTTAGCGCATAGCGGCACTCATTATTCCAAATGACAGTTTTTGTTGGAAAGAGGACGTAGAACGAATGTCAAGAAACTAAATATCAAAAATTCATATTTGTAAAACAAATTCTTTTTTGTAAACTAGAATTCGCAGTGCACACTTATTCAGAAGCAAAAAAAATTCATTTGGCTATCAGGCAGGAAGCTTTCATTTTTAGTTCTTGCTTAAATCCTATTGAAACATGACTCATGGAATGGATTTGTTTGACATCATTTAGTTACTTACTTTTACTATGTCACATAACAAATAACAAATGTACAAAAAAAAATTTCGCTAATATCAAATTCTTAAACATTCTGCCTTGGTTGTAATCTGAGAAAAACACAAGTCTATCTGAACTTTGACCTGGGAGAGTCTCGCATGGGGCGCCTTGCGCTCACTATTCTCTCTAGTTTCAATATTATTATTCATTCAATTTAGAATAGAGAATTTCTCTCTCTTATCTATATATTATAATTCCATATGAATCTCTCCCTCAGGAGCTTATTTTGTACAGGTAAGTTCGGGAATCATAACCCTGAGTTACCGCAGTGTTCTTTGTTTTTCCCATTGGGCTTATTGTTTCTGGAAAACACGAATAACGCACCATCGAGATACTCTAGTGATCATTCTCTATTTTCGACCCTCTTTCTTGTGAACTTATTTTTACCATTTTCTTCCTTTTTCTGCCTAGATTACAAACTAAACAAAAGTTGGATCAGCTTATCCAGATTTGTCTCATGAGCTATAAACCCTCACTGTCACTCATTCACTCGATAAGAGACTCTTAGCAGCCGTGGAAATCCGAGTGGTCATTATCCCTCACTCGCGGTCGGTCGTGAGTCCGATTCTTGATGTCACTAAAGACCATATCTGCCCCGCTACGATAGTGTAGTGGGACTGATGAGTGTTAAAACTGACGGAACTCAAACTCCTTACATTAGCTTGGCTTAGAAATTCGGAAATAATATAGCCAACTGATGTATTTTCCTCGTCATTGATTGTGGTTCAAAATAACGAGGTCCATCGCCAATAGCAATAATATTGTTTTTAGTGCTAGTCAATAAACTATCGATCAAACGAAGAGCATAAAATACAACATCATATGAATGTATCAGTTGTCCATTTTGTATTCATCGCAAGTGTCTCAAGTTAAGCCGCAGGCACTTAATAAAACAAGTCACTCTATACATAAAAGAATTTGAAGTGCCAATCAAAACTTATCTAAATAGGATTGCACAATCTAAACTTTTTTTTCAGAAATGCAGATTAAATATCTCCCATGAGAGCAATTTATAGTCAATAATTATTTTTTTATTAAATCTGTAAACTTCGATATATCTAAGGCTAACTATTAAAATTTTCTGAAATATATGCAGAACTAACATGTTTATTGAGACTTCACGTACATTTAATTTAATTTACCTTGCAGCTTCCTGAGGTTATAAAAAATGCATTCGCATTTTGGCTCTTTATGCAAGAAATTTCATCATATGTTAGCATTTAGGTAATTTAGGTAATAAAATTCTGTAAACATCTTGAAGAAAAATTAAGCAAAAATACGCATTTACAAATAAGATGAGTTCTGAAATTCACTGCGAAAAATTTTGTATTGAAAATTTTTTTAAGAAATAAATTCACGAATGCTTATAAAAATATTGAATGTAAGAAGAAAAAGAAAGAGAAATCGTTAAAAGAAAACATCTATTCCAAAAGTGACTAAATTAATGTTGTACAATCAAAATTGTTGACATTTACTGAAAGAGCAGTTTCTTTACTTTATGTATTCTTCATGGAATGAATACGTATGCTAATTTAATAACTTAAAACGTTCTTCTGAAAATTAGAAAAAATCCATCTGGAAAACATTTGTTTGTTCAATACATTCTTAGATCGTCGGCTTGAATAAAATTTATTCTTTGCATTGCATTCTCTTTAGATATGCATAATTGGATAGTAAAAAAATATTATTTTTACCACATTTCAAACAACTTAGGAAACCACAAATTGTTTTTTTTTTTTTTTTTTTTTTGCATCCCAAAAGGAAACGTTTGTTTGTACATGTCTGAGAAAAATAAATGCGAAAAACACGTTATTTTACTAATAAGATAGATGGCTAAAAAGCTACGTGCTGAATTTTAAGAAATTATTTATTTCAAATTCATCGTAACTTTAAGACGCGTACAATGCGTAAAATATTTTAAGCTATTTGTACCCAATCTATTTCATGCTAATTTATTTCATGAAAAATTTACTTTCTTCTCTTTTGGAATTGATTTAAAGCTAGACATAAAATATGTTTAATTTTTTTTTTCAAGTAGATGTAATAATATGACTTTTAATTCAAGAAAAATCACCATAAAATGACAAATTTGACCAATGAATAAGAAAAAACCAATAAAGCTAAGAAATTTCAATTCAATGTTGTAGGGATTATTCATAAGTGTGTAAAAAATGAAAAAAAGAAATCAATGAGAAATTCTTACCAACGAACTTGAAGTTTCTACAAAAATATGTCTACTTAAAATTTATAAATTTTTTATTATCTGTATTTGTAGCAAAAAGAATACGTAATATTTACAAGAGCTACAATACAAATAAGTGGTCTAGTAGTTCTGATCACTGAGCTACTGCCGGCATTGATTTTGTAGAGTCTTAGGTTCGGACCCCAATGCTGATGCACACTTAACCTGATCGAGGTCCCAAGTCCACCCATTTCGGGATATGGATGTTTGGAAAGGGAGATGCCAGCTCAAGTGTCGTCATCGTCAGTTCACCGAGGCTCAAATTTAAGTCTCCAACAGCCTTCGAGCTGCTTCTTATTGCAACGTTAATAAAACGATAAAATCAAATCAGATTTCAAATAAATAAAAATTTTGGCGAACAAGAAAATTCAATGAACAGATATCAACAAGATTAACAGGTTTAAATTTATAAATACCTTTTTTGCGGGAACTGAGTACCAATTGATTAGCTAACTCAATATTAGACTTGTTTTAATTATCACAGTGTAGATTTGATTAAAACCCTCCGCATTCCAACTTTTAAATTCAAAATACTAAATATTTTACAATATAGAAACTTATATTATTTGCCGTAGCAGGTGATTAGTATAATATCTGAACTGAAAGATAATTTAAATAGGAATTTTTTTATCGTAGATTCCTAAGCTGTTATCTTGTATGAGCTGGAAAATGTAAAGAATAATACTACTCAAGTGAAGAAAAATTTACTTCGAATTCAACAAATGAGTTTTGAATAACTAACTGCTTAAATATCAAGCATTTACTACATATATCTGTGTAAAATTCAAAATATGTGAAAACACACATCAAATAACATCTTTAAGAAAATCGTTTTCAAAATTTGAATGCTCAATACATAAATATGAAATGTATTTCTCACATAAAATAGCGCTTTATGCTTACATAATGATTAGTTTAGTTCAGAACATAAATAACAGTAATACTAACAATAATGATTTCAAAGTAATTCTCAGAAATCTTTTAAAATATTAGTTGATAAAAATCTTCATTGGTTCTACAATTTTAATCTTGTCTAAGGTCCTTCAAGGGAATTCAGTATTGCATAGATATAAAATTCAAAACACCTATCAAATATAAATATAAGTTCATCATTTTTGTATATATATATATATATATATATATATATATATATATATATATATATGATAAAATGATAAAACAATTAAATTATTTTTAACAAACACATAACAAATAAGGGAACAATTAAAAATCCAAAAATCAACAAAAGATATATATATACATATATTACAAAATTTAATTATACCTCCAAATCATTTAATTTTAAAGTCTAATTGATATATGAGACTTCATATTTATCTTTGAAATGTATATTTAAATACTTTTTTATACCTCGAATGGTTACTTGTATATGAAGATAATAATATTGCTCTCAAAAATAAACTGTAACTGATTAATTCAAACATTATATTTAAATGAGAAGGGAAGCTCATTTAAGTTTATAGCAATTTTAACAAATTATAGCGTCAAGTGTCCATTTTCAAAGTAATCAAAATGAACCAAAAGCATTATCACAAATCCGGAGGTACCTCACACATTATAATCTGATAATCTTCATCTGTCTGAATTCAGAAAATCGAGAACAAAACATTATTTATTCCGCTACAAAGATATTTATAGTAAAGCTAGAAATTCTACCATATAGATTAATTTGTATATTAAAGGATTGATTTTAAAAAAGGAACTCTTTTGAAGTTTTTCAGATTTAAAATTTAAAATAATATCAGTTTGAATATTTAAATGTGTTACCAAACGAAGTCGACTGAAGTGTTCTTTTTTAATCTTGACATTAATTTGGCAAAGATATTTAATTTAGGATTCATTCGTTTCCGAAAAAGATGATAAAAATTAAAAAAACTGAAAAAATATATCGTGAAAACTAACAGTGAGTGAGTATTATTCCGTGTTCATGAAAAAAAAGCCAAATTTGACTATGCTGTACTAAGCAGTGTGTATCTGTGATTTATATGCTTGGGGAAAAAAGGGGGAGATAAAAATTGATTGACAAGAAGGGTCGAAAATAGAGAAGGATCGCTAGGGTATCCAGGAGGAACGTCCTATAACAGTAAACCTCATGGAAAAGAAAAAATTCACTAGGGTACCTCGAAATCACCATTCCCGTACTTACCTAAAAAAGGTAAGCCCTTAAGGAAAATAATAAGTACAGAGAAATAGAAAAGTTAAGACATATATTTTTTTCACTTTCACTAATTATTTTTTAAGTGATAATAGTGTATTTTATAGTGTTTAAAGTAATTTTAATAGTTTGCAATCATATATTCTTTTTTTATCCGTTTTGCAATTTTTCTTCAAGCTATAATGTAATTTATGTCTATTACATAATTTATTATTTGTCAATGTTTACTAAAAATACACTTGCACAGTTTTATGCCTTTTATAAATATATTTTTGTATAACATATTAATGAAAATGTTTCGGTGTCTTTATTTTTTTAAAATTTACCCAGAATATTACAATTTAAATTACTTTCTAACCTGAATGCATTTTAAGCATCACGTTTCTTTGCATTGTTAAGGGCATTGCTAATTAATGTAACTCCAAATGCTGAAAAATGCAATATTGAAAGAACTAATTATAATATAATGTTTTTTTAAAGAAATATGTTATCCAATCATATGCATTCAATCTAAAAATGTCGAGTCATTAGCATTATCTCTATATATTAATAACGATAACCATTAGTGAAATCTATATCTTTAAAAGAGATTCGTCCTTTCAGCGAAAAATGAATCTAATGGAAAAATATTTTTTCAAAAAAGAAAGAAAGAAAGATCTCTGAAAATAGATTAAAGAAAATTATCACCCTCTTCCAATAACATCATCCTTTCCTCTCGTCAGCTTACTTTATAATCATCTTATCGATTCCCGTGAGCAATGAGGGTTCACTACAATCGTAAGCCACATCCAATGATATAATCAATTTCCTAGACTTTCATTACATCTTTTTTATCGATTCCCTAGAAAAGAGTTACGCCCCTGAATTTTCAAAAATTTCCTTCTCCCACAAAATATATTGAGTAATAATTCAGTGCGTTTCAGTCACAAAAGAATGGAAGAATAATATAGATTCGTGATCACACGAACAGAACAGATGAACGATATTTGTGTTCAGTTTCGGAAATTTGAAGCACTCGAAAACTACTCTCTTTTTAATCAAAAGGCAGTGCAAAATTTCATTTACGCTTCTTAAAACTTTTTATTACCGAAGAATGTAAACTATCTCATATTTCTTTATCGCTAAAAAAACTAATTTTCAACTATCTCAGAATTGATGCTTAGAATTCTTACCTATAGTCCCATAATCAAGCGCGAGTTATTTTTGAAAACTCAATGAGAAACTTTAATCTTGTAGAGTGTAGTTTGTTACAAAAAACTCAAGCGCAAAACATGCATAGTATATGTTTTATTCATAATATCAATTTGGACTTAATTCGACTTTTTGTTGCTGCTGTATTCTTTTCTTTTTGTCCATAAACATTAAAAGTGATAAATTATAATTTGGAATTTAATTCAGATATAGATAGTGTAGCAATTCCGGGCATAATATAGGGTTTACATACTTTTCAACACTAAAAAATTACATAAAAGAATTTTTTTTAAAAAAAAATCGAAAAATGTTTTCTCCATTGATAGACAAAAGGGTATTTTATCTGAACTATGTCCATCTCTTGCATAATCTACCATTTCCAACTAGGTACATCTCTTGAAAATTTAATACCAAATTGTCCAATCAGATTATCTATCTTATCAATTATAATCAATTCCTAATACATTTAATACTTAATAGACGCTTGTTTAACTATTAGGTTAGTTCTAATGGTTAATTGCTTTATTTTATAAGTAGGATTTTATTACAGTCAATCAGTTTTACTTATCCCTACTAGCATCAGTCGTTCCCTAAGTTGTTTACGCAAATATGTAAAGAGATTGAATGAAAAATATTTTCTGTCTTAGTGTATTACAGCGTTGTTAAGAGCAGTTGAAGGGAATATTAATGTTTTAAAGCTGCATTAATATCTGAAGAGGATAATCCCCTTCCCCTTATTATAGTTGTTAAGAGGTTTAACTTTGAATGTAATGATTTTGCTTATAATTGTGATGAAGTTGCTTATAATTGTGATGAAGTTGCTTATAATTGTTATATTTACCCCACGCTGAAGCTAATTGTAACTTAACTTCAATAACTGAAAATCTTATGAAATTATTTATTTAAATAAAATAATATTTTAGTTCTTAGTACGCATTGTAGGAATTTCATTTTTATTAAACTCTTTAACACCACAAGTTATACAATGAAAGTAAGAACTCCCTGCAATGATATTGAAGAAAGTATATGCCTATTTCTCTATTTATTTCTTTAATTGCTTAAGAGGTATTTAAATTAGCAAATTTGTACTCTTAATTCTTAACCCTCAAGGTAATCGATAAATTCAACTCATATATATATGAGCAGATATTATCATTCATTTAAAGAAATGCGCCACTCATGCAAAAAAACATTTTCAAACAAATTAGTCACTTTCTGTGTGGTGATAATATAGATTGTTCGGGAATCCAATAAATGAAACATTACACATGAAGCTTTGTATATATGTTAAAGGAGATTTCAATTGAAATTTTTCCTACCGTAAATGTCACTTCAAAAACAATAGATTTGTTGCATCGTGTTATATCCTCCATTTCTCTAAGACATGATTCAGGTAATTCTCATTGAAATTACTTTCTGGTTTTATTTGGGGATGTAATCGACATCTATTATTGTTTGCATCAACGGTTCACAAATTAAGGCACATGCACCCTTGAGAGAACTCGTTCGATATTCCTAAAAAGAATGCCTAAAACGCATTCACTGAAATTTTGTGAACAAATTAGATATATATAGATAATAGCTGATACCGATGACACTGATGACAGTAAAAATTCAACCCATATATATATATAATATGGATAAAGTTCATCCCACCGTATACATGTTACACCTAGTATTGCCAAAGGTGCAACCTTTTGTCAGATGATTCATCATGTGCTGAGCTTTCAAATGAAATTCCCTCGCAATGGCATCGTGTCTAACATAAGATTTTTGTCCTTGCCTCAAGACATCTTTGATTTCTGACCATTTAGGATTGCAAGTGACTGCAATCTTTAAAAAAAAAGTCGTGCAAGTCTGGACGTCCAAAATGTCTTACGTATGTCATAGCCTCTTGAGTTCGTTCATGCATGTAGCGAGGTTCTCCAGTAAACGAAGATTGTCTTGCGTGTGCGATACTCCGTAAGAAGTCGCCCTTTTAGTATTTTTCAAAATCCCGCTAAGTTTTGGAGCTAAACTACACTGTCACCAACCGCGGGATTCCAAACTGATTTATTTCTATCGCTAAATATGTACGTTTCCCATTTTCGACATGCACAAAATTTCGCATGAAGAGCCTCTTCGCCAAAATCTTACCAATCCTACATCAGCGCTTCAATATAAAATTATTTGGTATTTTTCCATTTCGCACGCGCAAATCTCACCAAATAAACTTAATGAGTGACAATACACAGTATGCATATAAAAAATATATTCCGTTTGGCGTCGGTCATATCATTTTTGGCGATAAAGTCGCCAAAATTACATAACCGTTGGATAAGAGTAGATTAACGGATGAAAATTACATTCCGTCAAATCCGTTCTTAGTGAGCGTCTACATCGCAAAATGAGTAACTATGCTTAATTTCAAGTCAATCGGTCGTATAGTCCTAGAGATCTCGAGATGAGTCAGTCAGTGGTATTTCGCTTATATATATATAGATTCATTTACGTGGGAAAAAGTAACAGAAATAATACATATAATTATAAAAATATCTACTATCCCAATGTAACTTATGTGACAGATGTAATCGCAAAAGACTTCAGAATATCAACCATTTTGTTACCCAAAAAGTAATGTGTTATGTTACATTTTTTCTTTATAAATAATTTTAAAATATCAGTGTAACCAAAATAATTTAATAATTTGAATATAATTCAAGAAGTGTATCTTTATTTGAAGTAAAAGAATGGAAACAGCATCAACATCAAAGCACATGAGTTTGTGTTCTCAGATCAAAACCAATAAAAACTATTAAAAAAATTACATTAGTGTATTTAGGCAATATCATGATGTAGTCAAGAAAAATGTGAAATCAAAGAACAGTTTTAGAGGAAGGCTTGAAAAAACACTGTTCTGATTTATTTGGTGATACCTAATTTTATCCTAATCTAAAAAAAACCTACTCCTATAAATAAATCAGTAAAAACTTTCTCTGGAAATCATGCACAAAGTAGTATCGTTACGCTTTAATTTTAACTAAGAAATAATCGAGATATTTAAATAAAATTTGTTTAACATATTAAGGGATCCTCAAGTACATAATGTAAGTTATAGTTGTTAATGTTGATTGGTTTATTTTAGGAAGCCGCAAATTGAAGTAACCTGTAATCACGGAAAGTTTTAATTATTATCCCGGGGTATCATAAAATTTTAAATATTACTAAAAATAATCGAGATAGAAGCAATTTAATTTTTATTTATTATTCTTAAGATTTCTCTTCACAGTCACCCTCCTGAATTATACATTTCCTTTAGCATTTCTTGATATTTCGAAGGTCAATGTTGTCAACGGTGTAGAACTCAGTAGATTGAACTCTATTTTATCTATATTGCGAATTACTTCAATCTACGGCTTCCTGAAACCAAAAATTTACTTAAGTATAAATTAAAAAGCAGAATTAATTTTATCAAGATATATCTTAGTTATTTCTGTTTAATAATTAGAACTTTGTTATACCCCCTCATATATGAATCCACATATCATGTTACCGAACCGAAACAGTGAAGAGATGACACTATAATAAAGTTGAAGCTTTTATCATTAATTTTAAATAATAATTAGTTTTATATTTTGATTTCAGCATATTTCTAACAAGCCAATGTTTCACTACTGAAGTGACATGAAAATAGTCAGATCTGAATCCCATTGAAATACTTGAAAAAGGCAGCCAATTGAAAAATGTATGGCCTGGAAATAGTGAAATCTGAGTTCCACTGCAAAATCTGAAGAAAGTATCCAATTGAAAAATGTGAGACCAAGAAACAGTCAAATCTAAGTTCCGTCAAAAAATGTTGAATATCGATAGAAAATAGTTTCGCTTTGAAAACTCTCTGCTCTAAAAGACCGCTCCGGATATTGGTACTACGAAAGGTAATCGTAGCACAGCTACAAAAACTCATTTCATCTCTTTCTTAGAGAAATCCAGCAGTTATATTGAAATGATAGGATTATCATATAAATAACATACGATAAGAACATAAAATCGGTTTTGTTATATATAGTTTATAAATAATAGTATATAATAGGCATATATATAGTATTTTGTTTCCTGAATTTTTACCAAAATTTTTCACCGATAATTTAATTTTTATTTTAGATGTTGCACACATACACATACATACACAATTTTCAATACAAAAAGAGTTATACTTTATAAGAGCTTCTGAAACCAAACAAATCAACATTAATAGCAGTAATTCCCATCGTTATGTATTTAAGTATAAATCAATATGCAGAATAATTTTTATCTAAATATCTTAGTAATAATTAAAGTTAATTTTATTATTAAAGTTCATTTAAAGATTATTTCTTAGTAATAATTAAAAACTTTAACATAATCCTCGTACTTATTAAAATATTAAAAGAAGTTATTGTCATTTATAGAAATTATTGTCATTTTACTGAATTCATCTATATTTCCTTAGTCCAAAACTAAGGTAGAAATTTCTTTTTTAAATTTATTTCGAATTGTATTTATTTTCAGAAGCCTGATTTTTATTTTATTGTGAAATATTTGTTATACTTAAGATATATGTATATTTGTTTTTAATGTTATCTAACATATCGCATATTTTAAAAGACGATCAATCACATTCGAAATTGTAATTCAAGTTATTTCGATCACTGGAGATTTTCTCTCATATTATATTTATCGTATTATCCATCTCTTATTTATAGTGTTTTGTTTTCTGAATTTTTATCAATATTTTTCACCTATAATTTAATTGATATTTTAGATATTGCTTACACATACAATTTTAACTTGGAAAAAGAGAATCCCTTATCAACTTTCCTGAAACCAAATAAATCAACGTTAATAGCTGTAATTTACATCATTAAATACGAAAGGATTAATTAATATGTAGAATAAATTTTAGCTAGGTATTTCTATCATTTTCATAATAATTCAATCTTTGCAATACCATCTCGTTCATCGCCATAGAATATACTTGTTTGTTCACATTTCAAGCGGATGAATGACCCATCATTCACACCCGAAAACACTCTGAGGAAAGACAATAATTATCTGGCCAAGATTGCAGTCCTTGAAACTCAGGATATTTTATTAACTTCGCATCACAACCTAAGTATATACTATTTATATGCAAGTATTTAATTTTATTTTGGAATCAGTATATGATAGCCCTATTTCCATCCAAAACAAACTGTCGTGGCCTCGGGGTATCTGAATATGCTCTGAAACACTGGTAAGACTTTTCTCTTTCAATCTCAAATAAAAAGTTTCAAAAGTAACATGGACTTATTTGAAATCAAAGTTATAAAATGAATGAAAGCGTGAACACTCGACTTAATAATAATAATAGTAATAATAATAATAATATATATATATATATATATATGTGTGTGTGTGTGTGTGTG
>BMAW01131409.1:653370-680188 GCA_019974015.1 Nephila pilipes
AGAGAGAGAGAGAGAGCGAGAGAGAATTAATTAGTATATTTTGTGTTGATAGATAATGAACAGTTCTTTTTCTCTGGCTTATTTGCAGTTGAAGTTTTGAACTTATTAACTATTTAATCAAATTTAAAGAAGACATTGTTGCTAACTAATCCAAAAAGCACATCCCAAGTATCATTATAATTTCGAGAAATTGATATAAATTGTCATAAATTGTTACTTGTCATTTAAATATGGCATACATAGAGACTAGCCACGTACACACATAAACATGCCTAAATTAAATTAATTATATATTTATCCATCGGTTATTTCTGTTCCCTCAGAATAGTATTCAAAATGATCAAGTTATATTTTAAGAAGGCAAATGCTGTGTACTATTGTTAAATAAAATGGGATAATCTTAATATTTTTAATCCTCGTCGAAACTGAATAAAAATGACTTCATTGTTATAAATTCAAATGGAACATAACTTTATGTTAATACAATTATGAATTTACTTACCAAACATAATTAATCAAATTTCTAAAAATATACATTTCTCAACAAAAGAAAATGTGGGTTCTATTAAATTGATTCATTAATTTGATTAATGATTGATCTCTGCACACCCAATATTTCTGAAAAGTTTATTTTCATCTTTTCACCAATTGAGTTTTAACGTGTCACATATAAGCACCTTGAGGCCTATTGGCGATCGACCTCGTAAGATTGAACCTCGATCAGGTGACGAAATTTACATCTAATATGGCACCTCCTTCTCCAAATTCTCCTCACCACGCCATCAGGAGGGCTTTGAACCTCGTTAAATTTAAGATGCATCAGCCCCGTAACACGGTGAGTCTTTAGTGGCATCAGAATTAGAACCCACGACTGGAAAGGAACACCTCCTGAATTAGCTCGCCTCCATAACCACTCGACTACTAAATAAACTCACGATTACTTAAGTAAACTCAGAAATATTTAATATATACACGTCAGTATCATCTAAAAAAATAAATGCAGTTTTCATATTGTATACAAATTTTGAGAATGATTTAACATTTGTCCCTTAAAACATCATTTTATCTCATTCTGCCAATAAACCTTTTTTTATTATTTTATTACATTTATTAATTAATAATGTATTCATTACATCGAATTATCTGTCTCAAAAAAATGGATTAACAATATGATAGCTATGTGAGTGTGAAAACCGTGATTAAATTACTCCAATTCAAAATTCAATTATTAATTGTTGCTTTATTCAGTATCAATCGGGTTTAAGAAGGATACATGAAAAATAGAAGCACACCTTTGCTCTTGAATTAATTTATTTTAGATTTCGAAAAAAAAAATCAACGCACTCGGTATCATTCTTTTACAGAAACTGAGATTTATTTTTTCGAGAATTTTTTCTTCTCTTTTTTCAGAATTTTCTATTTTTAGACATGATCTCATTGGATACAACTAATAATATTTTATAAAGATAATATCTCATAGTTTCTGCTTCATATCATGCTAGGGTTTCTTTCCTTGTGTTTATTTTATGAAAAACGTTTCTCTGAATAAATCAAAACACACATTAACTACTTGTTGCTAGCGTTCAGTATCGTTTTCAATATCAAATCTTTTACACCCTTTGTACTAAACTATATATTTTATTCTTTGTAAATTATATAAATGTTATAGTATTTTTTTATTAATTCAATCTTTCTATTTAGTTAATATTTAAAAGATGAATATTAACAGGTGCATGATTTATTTAATTTCCACCATCTGGATTATCAGAAGCAACACGTACACATTTTTTTATCTTGTGTTCATTTTTATCTGGAGGGCATTCCAGAAAAGAGTTTAAAACATCGTTTTAAAAAATACCAAGACTTGAATCGGCGTACCATCACGGCTTAGGATGAAGGCGCTCCGGAAAATTGTAGTTTGGAGTTGTATTTTCGGCTTGGTTGTGGTTTGCAGCAGCGCCATCTCTTACGATGAAACGGAACTACGTGCAATAGGAGGAGGTGAGTTTAAAAATAAGATTTTAAGCTCCTCAAATCTGATTCACGAAGTTTGATTTTTTTTTCTGCTACATATGAAATGAAACAGTAATTGAATTTATATCTAGGCTAATTATTTTCAGGAATATGCAATTTCTTTAATTGGAATGTACATCATAATATAAGGAATGATTAAATAATACTTTACATACTATTTCGTATATTAAGTTTTTCTGGATACATCAGCACTAAAAAATTTTAAGAAATTCAATTTTTTTTCTAAAAACAGATTACTATTTATGTATTTAATTTTTTCGATTTAATTAACTCTAAATAATCGCTTCTATGTGTGCTGGCAATTTTTTTTTTTCCTCCTGAGCTGATTTTAATTACAAAAGTCTGTATCTTAGTCTATTACTCTGTAATATACAGAGAAAGAAAAAATGTCAAAAACTTTTTAAATTTCACAATTGAGAATTATTTCAATTACGATGTTTATGTTTTAAAGGAGAATTATCGAACATATTTAATGATAATTTTTCATCATCTTTCTCTCCTTCTAATCCGTGTCATTTATTCAAGTTACACCTTCAAAGGTATAGATTAATGTGCCTCAAAATTCCTTGTGTTCATACGAATACGATAGTAAGTTATTAGGGACGTTAAAAGTAATATGTTAATTACTGAAATTTTTAGTTAAATAGATAGGTATACCGATATTGCAAATGCTCTTTTGGCAATTTGGAGATATTTCAATGATATATATGTTTAAAAGCAGCAACTTGGAAATGAATTACAAAATAAGTTGTGTCCTACAAAATCCTTTGAAACACAATCGCTTTGTAGTGGCAAAAATCACATTTCTTGACATCATGATTCCCGACATTCATGATTTTTTACCATTTAAAATCGCATTCTTGAAAATCAATCCTGAAAAGATATGTGTTAAATATAAATCCGTCAAATTAACCGGAAAAAATTATATGTATTTAAAAATTCAAAAGTCATCTGAAGAAAAGTTATCCGAGTTATAATTATGATTAAGATTATTTTTCGCCTTTTTACGATATCTGTTCCATTAAAATATAAATTAAAAAAATCTAATGCAAAACATAAAACAAGAAGAATTAGAAGTATTTTTAAATCAAACAATTTTGAAAATCTTCTTTAACTTTGTTTTACAAAGCTATTTATTTTTCATTAAGAACTTTTTTTCTTTTTAAAAGACTCGTAAGAACTTTTTCTTAGATTTTATGATATTTCATTTAAGGGTTATTCATTTAAAGGTTAATTAATTACGTTAATATTTAACGAAAAAATTCCTTCTCCTCCTATCACAACTGATTTAATTTAAACGGACTTCAGAAAATTCATTTTTTTCCAGTGATTTACATTTAAATGAAGTGTGTATAAAACTGAAATAATAAACTTTCCGAATAACTCAACATAATATCATAGAAAAATCCATTTTAACTTTCTAAATTCGTAGTTAAAAATGTCTATTCCTAATATTTGCTTGATTTATATTCTTTGTCTTTAATTTTGCTTTGTATGTTTTATAACTAGCACTGCTCAAATACCAGATTTTAAATTTTTCAGCGGCATATCACAAAGTACCAAACCCAAGATTGATAAGAAAAATCTCATCTGTCAACATAAGATGTTATAAAAAAATATCTATTCCACTCATTGTTTGTTAGTTTGTAAATTCTATTTCTATACCTACCAAAAGGTAAAATACACCTGATATTCACTTTGTGATTTCTCAAATATAAAATATTTCAAAACTAATGAACATTTTTATATAAAAATGCATGCAAATGATAAAGAACATACAAATATATTAAAGGAAAATTTAAATATATTTATTCTGAAATAAGTATTTCTTTTCTATATAATAAGATAATATGTTTTGAGTTAACTTGATTAATACTAAATATAATTGCTCTTATTGTAACCAATCAGTTTTTAAGTTACTGTCTCATAATTTTTAACCATGGAAAAGGAACTTCAACTCTTTCTAATTTTTTTTTCTTTTCTTTAAAAATATTTCTTTAAATTCCTTAAGAATACAAAAATTAAGTAACTTACAGTCATTCTTATTTCATAGCTAAATATTTCCAGAATTAACTTCGTTTTTATCACCAAGCTTATTATTTCCTTTAAAAAATTAGTTTCAGTAATGAATTTCAGCAACAAAATTGACTTTAAATAAGTATTAATTCAAAACGTAAGAGGTGTTAATGCAATCGATGAAAAAAAATTCTGATATTTTTCTCTGAAAATTCCCTTTCATGTATTTTATTGATGATCACAAAATATAATGTTAACTTCTTCTTTAACTCATCAATACAGAAAAAAAAATTAGACATATTAATGTACTTAATTTATTTAATACGTACATCTTATAAAAATTTCTCAAGTAAGTAGTGGTTTAAATAATTTCATTTTTGCTAAAAATTTAGTTTTTTCAGAAAATTGTTAAGTTTTGTTGAATCACATTTTTTTATTATTGTCGAATTATAACTTTTTTTGTTTGGAAACATTATGGAATTTCGATATGATATAAAATAAGATAATATAACAATGAGAGAGAAAGGTGTGCTTCATCGTATTTGAATATGTAACACGCTTTAATTTGTTTTGATTAACAAATATATGTACACATCTCATTTTCGCCAGTGAGCTCATGTAGAATTTTAATAAATATCTATGATAAAAAAAATAATAGTACTTACAGTCTTTGTTGTCATTCATTTTTTATTTCTTTTATATTTAATTTGAGAATCATTGAAATATTTAACCATTTAAAATTGCAACGAAGAGCAAAATTTCATTATTTCAAATATACAATATTTTCTTTCTGAGTTATTGTACCGATCTGAATTCTTATAACTTAGAGAATAATTTTAATATTTCAGCATTTTTTTTTATTTTTTTATTATTTTTATGTAGAGTTTATACTGTTGAAATTTTCGATACTAATTTTTATATCGTATCTTTGAATTCACGTTTCAAAAACATTAATGGCTAGAGAACTCGAAATAAAATCTGCTAAATCCTACATTACCTTATCAAACTACTTTTCATTCCAGACACCTTCCGCTGCTGAAGTACCTACTGCTTACTTTTCAATACAATTTAAATGTTAATTAATTTAATTAGACACTAGGATAGAAAACTTTGAAAGTTTGAACCGTTATTAGTTAATTAGAACGTTTGAGCCTCTGTCTCCAAGCTTCCACATTACACTATAGTTTACATGAAATTTTCTACTAATTTTTCAGGAAATTTATCATAAAATATACCTTAAATTGAATGCATTTATTATATTAATAATGATAAATGTATGCGTTAATGACTTTTAAACAACTAATTTTAGGTAATTTTCTCTCTTGAATGTATTAACATTATTCAAAAGAGTTTGTGTTTAATAACTATATGCATGAATAAAAATAATGTCAGTCATATTTCTAACGCTATCATACCACAAATATAATCTCAGCTATTTCTAACGCTACCACACTAGAAAAATATTATCAGTAATTTCTAAAGCTATCATAGTGGAAAAATAATTTTAGCAATTTATAACGTCATCCTACTGTAATCAAAAGAGTTCCAATTCATATATTATAAACTTGGCACTGTCAAAACATAGAAAATCATGAAAAATATATTTTTGTTTGCTTTACTTAATTTAAAACTAGATCCAGGAATTCTAAAGCAATATATTACATTCACAACCCAATTTATGGAATAAGAAAAAGTACATATGTAATAAAACATTCTCTTTTTTACAGATAAAGAAATATGCATGAAAGAACTGGGATGTTTTTCTATCACAGAAGACTTTATAAGTTTTTTACACCGACCAATTAATGTCTTACCGCACGATAGATCAACAATTAACACAAAATGCCTCCTTTACACTAGAAAAAATGCTAAAGAATCCCATCAGCTCATCGTGAGAGATCCGACAACTTTCACAGAATCCAATTTCGATGTAAACAGCCCTACAAAATTCATCGTTCACGGGTTTATGGACAGTGAACTTTATGGACCATGGATGTTGGTAAGTGTGTTCTTCGTCATAAAAATCGTTGAAATTTTCTCTTCTGGATTAACGTAAAGATCCCTTTGAGACCAATATTTGACAGAAGAGAAGTCTCAGATATTTTAAACGTATGATATCGAATAGCTATGCCTGGTGCATGAAAAATACTGTTATTTCATTCAGTTTTTAACTAAATATTTTCCAGATTCTCATGAGAGCTTCAAACGGGAAATAACATTTCCTTTAACTTGTAACATTAAAAAATCTCCTTCATTAATTTAAAGTAACTCATTCGGGCAGTTTTCCGTAGTCTTTTAATGTACAATGAATTTTTAAGGAAAAATAATTGTCTTACTTGAAGCTTTGCTTCGGATCCAGCAGTGACCTAACCCATTATTAATTAGAAATGTATCAGTTACAATTTCTAAAAGCTAAATGTGTGAAAAAAATATCAAAAATTACTTTAAAACATTTATGTGAGGTTTTAAAAAATTTTATTCAATAAATTCATTTATTTAATTTAAATTATTCAAAAAATCTTATTTCTAATAACTGTAAAATTTAAACATGCATTTACCCCCTACATTAGAAACACATTCATATGTTTTGAGACTCATTGTAAGAATTCTTTTAATTTTATAAATTTTAGGAAATGAAAGATGAGTTTCTTATGCATGGAGATTATAATATCATAGTTGTAGACTGGAGTGGAGGTAACAAACCACCTTATTATCAAGCGACAGCTAACACCCGAGTTGTTGCTGCCGAAATAGCTATTGTTATACAAGCTCTAGAGGTATGTTCTTTATAATTAGAATTCAAATATTTTTCCAAAATTGAAAAATAATCAAATTTATTTTTTCATGAATTGTTCGTTTCTTTATTACATTGTGAAAGTAATTTTTTTTAATAAAAATAAAAATCTATGCTAAGTTGGAGAAGAAAAATAACAGACATTATTGATATAAAAAGTGTACAGAAAATAAACTACTTCTAGATTATTAACTTTTCTTCCTTTATTTTTAAAGTGCATAATAATAATAATTTCTTTGTTTCTTTAGTTAAAAAAATAATAACTTTTTACCAAAAATTTCACTGAATTTTGAATAATTTTTCTAGTTAATCTAAAAATAATTATTCCAACAAATATCTGTGCTAGTAAATATATTAACCGAAACATAAATTTTTATTTATTGGAAAACAAAATTTGATTAATTTCAGTTGTAAATCTTACAAATCTATTTTCAGTTATCTTATTCGTCTTAATTTTAAATTATCACGTAACAATTAATTTATAAAAACTACACTTTTTCTCACAAAAAACTACTATTTTTTTCATTATGTTTTATCTTCTTTTTTTTATCTGTAACAAACAAATTAAACGTATAGCACGAATTCTTTCGACTCAACAAGTTTAGTGTGGACATTTTTTAATATTTTACTTTAAGCATTAATCGTTTTTACTTCTCACATGATGCAAAAATGCTATTTCCAGTTTTAAAAATAGAATGTAGAAAATAATGGTATTAAAAATCAAACTATTTTGGCGATTTCAATAAAGTAATTAAAACAGTTGCTTTTAAAATGCAGTAAACATTTTTTGTAATATACATTAATCATCTTACCTGATACTTTTTTATTAACTCAGCATATTTTGAAAGAATTGTGATTTACTTTGAAACTTAAAAAAGATAGACGTGATTCACTGAAACATTACCCGTGTCTTAAAATATCTCACAACATTATTACTCGTAGCTTATCGCATCTGAAAATTAATATTGTTTGAATAACACGTGTGTCTTTTGACAGACATCTTACAATTATACTACAGACTTTTTTTTAAGTTTATCACACCATAATTTGGTTGCCTACCTTTATCTTGAAATAATCTTGAATAGATCTTCTGTTTTCAAAAAATTCAAAACATATATTTTAAGACTTTTCTAAATTTATTCTGGATTTTAATGTGTGTGGCTAATCTTAACTAATTTCCTATAACTCGCAAAAAAAATATTAAAATCAGGAATTCAGCATTGGAAGTGATCCTATAGATAAATAAATTAATACAAAAAATCAATTTATGATGTATATGTTCCTTTCCCGATGGTATACCATTACCTCAACAAATAATATATCTGTAAAAATTATTATTCGTCCAGTTTTATTTTAGTTGAATAACTTTAGGGAATCTATCATAGCTGAGAATTTTTTTTATCACGAACTCGTCAATTTTATATAAAGCCAATATATTATTTATTCATGTTACTTATTGATATATATTAAGCATCTTTTTCTTTTCAGGAACACTTTAGTGTTAAACGTGAGGATATGCACGTAATCGGGCACAGTCTCGGCGCTCACATTTCTGGTTACGTGGGAGAAAGATTAAAAACCCTCGGAAGAATTACAGGTAAAGAGCTTTCTGTTCAAGAGTATCTTTTACCATATGAAAAACTTGTAAGCTTATAAATTCCTTGAATACCTTATATGTTCACAGCTCTGTATTATTTATTAAATCCATTAATTTAGTGTAAAAAATAGATTAACTCTGTGTACATATTTAAGTTAAAAAGTTTAAATATGTATTCTAATTTTATATATTCAGGCTGTGATCCTGCCGAGCCTTATTTCCAAAACATGCCAACTAGTGTGAGATTGGATTCTACTGACGCTGATTTTGTGGATGTTATTCATTCAGATGCAACAGATCTTATGTTTCTTGGTCAGTTGGGCTGTTTTTCTTTTGTATGATAGATATTTTTATTACAATCAATATGCATTATATACGTTTAGGAATCTAAAAGAATATTAAAAAACATGTGCCTAACATTTAGCTAAAGTCAACTGATAGCTCTTGTTTTTAACACACTGTTGACATGTAGTTTTACACTGAGGCTATCTCATGTCACCAGCTATTAATTCGTATGTAATTGAATGAGGCAGTAAATTAATCTAAATAAACTTCAGTAAACTTTATTTATGCATAATGAATTAAGAAGAAACTCTGATCGCGTTTTGTAAGCAACTTTTAATATTTTAATATGATAAACTGTATAGTAGTCACCTACGTGTAATGGTACGCAACATGTGTTGCAACTAAATGTCTATTCTCTGCTCTATCCTTTTGAATAGCGTACTCTACTCTCTCTAGTTTGAATTTTTTAAGCCAGTGATTAATTTTTTTCTAAAATGTGGTCTTTAAGTTATCTGGATTGCTCTACAGAAATTGTTCAGTTGTATTCTCCTGTACAACCAGTTTCCAAATCACTCGGACAATCATATAAGGCTTTAATCATTTAAAGTAACATTATTTATGGTTATATCTAACACAAGAGTAGCTCAGATCATTTTATTATTCTATTAAATAAATCATTTTTATACAGAAAAATGAGCTTACGAAATGCTGTAAGATAAATTTAAATTCTTATTCTCTATTTAACGTAATTAAAAATCTAATAAAATGAGGAAGTTTCTCATCTTTAATATCTACATCAGTGAACAAGTGGTGAGACAAAATTACTATTCGAAAGTTCATTCCTTTATCCTTATTAATAATCAATCATATGGCATGATTAAAGCATTAAATTTTTAAGCTAACAATAAATGCATATGAATCCTGAATTATTGAATGAACAATCACAAAATTAGAAAGTAGACTTTTTAAGTTTAAATAAATAATTTCGTTGATTATGAGAAAAATTGTGGATCGTTGGATATCAATTTATAATAGCTGGAATTTCATTAGCTATTCCGATGTCGTATTTTGATTATAAAAGTTTATTTAATACTGATTCTCTCTCTTAATACATTATTGGTTTTTTTTACGTTTATGAAGTCATTTTAAATTTGATGGATGGGAGGGAGGAGTGAACAGAGAGAAAAATGAATTGTTTTAATGAAAAATCTCTGGAATTAATTATTGATCCACTAATATAACTTTGAGATTACATTCTCATTCAATTCCATCCCCAGTATCAAACTGATATATATATATTTATCATTATTGGTTTTTAACAATGTGTGTGGAAACATTACAGATACGAAACTATGTAAATAATTCTTCAAGTTTATATGTTATTTAAGAAAGAAATACAATGAACAATTATGTAATGTTCTGAAAGGATTTCGAAATTACATTTCATTAAATATTAAATATAGTTAGAATATCGTCTTTAATTACAACAGGAACAAACATTTTTATAAATTTTGAAATTAAATAAGAATTATTAAATAAGAATTACTTTTTATTAAGGTATTACAATAACAGTTCTTATTAAATAGTAATGTATTCGATAAGGGTAAAATAATAATATAATTGCAATAACTAAAATTAAAGCAAATATTTGTCTTATATATATATATATATATATATAATCATTATCCTTAAATAATAATTATAATTACACTAAACGAATAACACATCATTTGTTTCATAAGTATCATATGTTTTCCTCAGAACGATGCTTTTAGTTCATTTATTGTTTGCTTAAGTCGAACTTAGCAGCAGCACAAAGCTCATTTTCAATGGTCCTCATAATTTTTAGCCTCGGTCAAGTGACGGGACGACACCTGAGCTGGCACATCCCTTTCAAACTTCCACACCATGCAACCGGGAGGATTTGATGCTTCGACAAATTTAATGGGCATCAGCCCCGCTAAACGGCTAGTCAAAAAGATGCCAAACTGTTACACATCAGTTTTCACTACCAGTATCATTGTGTACATTTCATCCTAAAGGGAAATACTTTTATTCTGTAACTAAATAATTGCGTAAGTAAAAATATTTGCAGTAATGTGATAAATTAAAAGAATGTTGATAAGTGAATTTATTACGAAAATTCGGAACAAAAAATGCAATCATCATGAAACATTTGAGTCGTATTCTTTTTAAATGAAGCTGTTGGAAGCAAGAAAACAGAGTGAAAAAGAGTTATAACTTATCGTCATAATATTAAGGCTTACTAATTTATTAAAGACAAATATTCAAATAATTTTTAAAATTTCACAAAAGTTTTTATTAACTCTTTAATGTATATATCAAATTTATATGAGTCATTTGACTGTTGTTTGTTTTGACTATTTGCAAATACACATACTACGTTTTAATGAGAAAAGTATACAAACTTCAAAAAACGTAAGCACATTTTTATCATTTAAAACTTCTTTATTATTTTTTAAAAAAAGCAATCAAACCTTCCTTTTTCAAGATGAGTTTGAAAAGAACTAACAAAGCTTGAATATAAGACTTTAGCATCTAATTTAAAGTTTCAGATTTTCCATTAATGGTGACGTGTTACAAAATTAATACTTCGGTATCGGTACATTAAAATGTGTGTTGAACATATTCCAGGCTAAAAGGGCCGAAATGCACATAGTGTAAAATGTATATAATTTGTCATTAATTGCAAAGATTATATTTTCATTAAAAGTACATTTCAGGAGCAATTAACATTATTTTTTAAAAAGATTCTGCTCAAAAAGATGCAGATTTTGCAGTAAATATTTCAAATTATCCTCTTTATTTACTTATTCAAATTATTTTTTTCATTTAAAAAGATAAGAAAAACTTCAAAAAGTTGAGGAACGGTGTTATTTTTTAATTTAAAAAAGTAAGAAAAAATAACTCAAAAACTGAGTTAATTAATATGAAATTACAGCCACTAACAGCGAATAACATATTGGCAAGCGGAATACATCGCAATGAAACATTAACGAAATATAACGATTTTTGTGAAGGATCGCAACATGTTGAACTTTTAGACACAAATGCACTTAATTCACTTGGTAAAAGTTCTTTATAATTTGAAAAATGTTACTATGCTTGTTCATAAAGGGAAAAAGCAACCAGTAATTATTTTCAATAATATATTTGCTCGATTGATAATCCACTTATTACTTTGGAAAATTTTTGACTTAAAACAATCCATTATTTTTTGTTTTAAAAAATGAAATAATGTTTCATACCTATTTAATCATAAAATGCATCATATTTTTATCATATCGAATTTAATATTGATAAATCTTTTTCTTAGGATTTGGTATGAGTCATTCTGTTGGTCACGTAGACTTTTTCCCAAATAATGGTCGTAACCAGCCTGGGTGTAAAACAGATAAATTTAAATCC
The DNA here is from genome assembly GCA_019974015.1 of Nephila pilipes. NCBI lineage: Eukaryota > Metazoa > Arthropoda > Arachnida > Araneae > Nephilidae > Nephila > Nephila pilipes. The sequence continues at coordinate 665,526 of BMAW01131409.1, forward strand.
TTCATTACGGATGGATTAAATGAGGGTAAGTTTTCATATACTTTGTTTCAAGATCTAAAGGAAAAAAATTATTCTGACGTAATTGAATGAATTTTTCTGATTGTATGTAAGAGGGGGGGGGGATTTTTTCCCTCAAGTTCATTCTGAAAGAAGTTTATACAATAATAAGGTAACAAGTTTTTGTTTTCCTTTGATAACACTCATTCACTGAGCAGAAAATTGCTAAAGATTTATATCGCTATTTCATGGTTTGGTTTTATTAACGTCGCACTAGAAGCAACACGAAGGCTATTGGCAATGCAGCTATTTCATGTAAAAATCAATTTCCAATACTATTCACAGTTTCTAGCAAGGTCCTATTTACTAGATAAAATGTAAAAGTATAATTGATATTTTAAGAACTTTTCCAACAGTCTTGTCCATAAAAACTGATGAATTAACATCCAACTTCATTGCTTATTCTCAACACATCAATCTATGTAAAAATTGTATTAGACATCTCTTCTATAATAATTTTTAAATATATTTCAGAAATGTACCTCTCTCTTCGGACTATCTATTTCTAAAACGATTGTATGAGACTTAAATATATCACATAATCTTAAGTGTTATGGAGATAATTCAGTATTCCCGAATGATAATGAAAAATATTTGTACAAATTTTCAGTATTTGTATTTTTATAATGTAATGCATGCCTATTATTTAACCGAATCTGAAATTTAAAAAAAACACTTAATAATTTAAATTTGCTAAATAAAATACGTTAATAGTTTCAAGATGAATAATTTTGTACTAAATATATTTAATATTCTACAAAAGATATCTTAATTTTCTATTTATACTGAAACTATTAACAGTAAATTTCCTATTAAAAAGAGTTTTAACATGTAAATTTAAAAAAAGCATTGCCTTTTGGTGAAATTGTTTCTTTTATTTAAAGGAGTGAGACGATTTTCTTCATGCAACCATCAGCGTTCTTTAGATTTCCTTACACACTCCATAAACTATCGGAAAGTAACACCTGTTGGATATGAATGTAAGAGCTGGAAAGAATTTTTAGCCGGAAAGTGTACAGAGTGTGGAACAGACACCTCTAAATGCGCCGTCATGGGAATCAGAGGTGACGAATACAAGCAATTTAAAAATTCGTCGATTAAACATAACATGTATCTGCAAACAACTGGAAAGGCTCCTTTCTGGCGTGAGTTTATTTATTTATTTGTCTATTCAGTTATAAAAGTTCAATAATTTATTTATTCGTAAAAATTCATACAAATAAAATATTATAAAGAAAGGTAATATAAAATAACTATATCGCATTTTTAAGTGGTGTATCGTTAAAAAACAAAGCAGATGTTATCTTCAAGAATTGCTTAGCCGTGGAAGTGAACTGTATCTTTTGTTAATATAAATGATTATCACTTTTATAGCCCGTTGTGTTTAGTGACTGAAAACTGTCTCAAAGTTCATTTAGTTTAGCATGAATTAATTAAAAAAATACAGTTAAGCTTCTATTAGCTAATCACCCAATAGAATAAAAAGAAGCAGTCAATATATAGGAATAATTGATATATGCTACTAGGCTTACTGTATTTAATTTCATTCGTATTATTATTTTTTGTAATTTAGTTTTCCATCAGCTTATTTCAGAGAGTTTTACAAAATGATGAATAATCAAAACATAGCAAATTCCTATATATATATATATATATATATATATATATATATATATATATAGAAAATCCTTTCAATGTAAATGAATGTAAATGTCATTAAATCCAAATTGGATTTAATGACAGAATGAATTAATTTAAGGTTTTAAGCTTCGCTTTTTAATAGACTGACTTTCTGTAGTTACATAACCATTTATACAAATCCTTCCCGATGTAAAATAAACATCTACCTAAATAATAATAATTCATACCTAATCTAATAAATTGCAATAGCAAAATATTGGTTGACAGCTTATATAAAAAGAATAGAAGAGTTCTATTAAAGAGTGTATTTCGCATTCCTTGGTATAGAGGCAATTCAACTGATAAATTTAAGGAAGTTTACTTTAACATATCATTAGACAATAATGGTCATATGGTAAACATACCTTAATAAATAATGTTCACCGTAATGAAGTCAGTCTTCTGGTGAATAGAGAAAGTGACATATGAAAATAACGATGGTTTTTATTTTTACTGTATATTTAAGGATTTTTGAAGTCAGAATTTTCATTAACATCTTCATCAAATATTACAGGTACATAGGATGAAAGGTCAATGTATATATATATATATATATATATATATATATATATATGTATGTATGTATGTATGTATGTATAACTGGGTTGTTATTACCTCCCACTCGATTTCCTGCGTTTTAAAATTCATTTAAGATGTACTACTTTTCTTTCTCATCCTTATCATTCCTTTCATAATTTTACTGTAAATAATTTGATTATTTTTTCTAGTATACCATTATGAAGTAATAATGAAGCTTTTTAAGCCCAAAAGTGGTTACAAAGATGTTAAAGGTACTCTTGAAATTACCTTGTTTGGAGCAAGAGCAGACGAAACTTCCAAAGTTGAAAATTTGTAAGATAATTTTTTTATATAATTTTATCAGCCCTTAATTACTTTATACTAAGAACATTTTTCCTTGCGTTGACAGATCTAATAGGAAAAGTGAATAACTTTATATAAAACTTCAAAATTCCATTGAAATTAACAGCGAATGCAAAACTGAAAATTTTAGAAAATGAAACACATATAAGATACGTGTTTTTGTTAAAGCATGTTTAATTTACATTATCTTCTTCATTACACTCTTTTTAATTGTAAGAAAAACATCATTTATTCAAATTATTCTCTCTCTCTCTCTCTCTCTTTAACCATACGTTATTCATATATTATATGAATTAAAATATACATTGTCCTATAACCTCTAAAGTGTTTTCAAAAGCGACTTACTGATGTGAATAGTTCCCTTTTACACGCATCCCGGATATAAATTTTCAAATAGATCTTTGTAGAAATTCAATATCAATTCATTATTTATTCAATTTCCAAAGGAATAGAAAAATATTTTAAGCATTTTTGAGGCTTTCAATCAAATTTTATGTCGAGCAATTTCTTAATAATTCAAATACAATACCCCAGTTTTGTTGGGAAAGCACAGAAATTTATTTCACCTTTATTACAGTTATTAGAAGTACTTGGGCCTGTGACCCACAATATAGATTTAACATCTTTTTCCATCTCCCAACTCTCAAATTACACAATATTTTTGGTGAAATGCTCAACAAGACCAACCTATCACGACGACTTGAGTATTCTTAGTATTTAACAAAAAATACAATTTAAGTTCACTCATATTAAAAGAAAAATGTAAAGATGTTTGTTTCACAATCTATTTATTTCTTCTGTTTTTGTTTTGTAATAGTTGTTATGAATAAAATGCTTCTATTCTTAGGCCAGTTGAATTCAACCATGGAAAGAAGTACCGTTACTTGATAACAACTGAGAAGGACTTGGGAGAGATCAAAAGTGTCTCATTAAGATGGACACGTTTTTCGGCAAATCCTATTGACCTAGTCAAAAAACCCAAGCTTTATGTTGAATACGTAACAGTAGTTCCAATGAACACTATTGAAGAATCGTAAGTATCATCATTTTTTTTATTTTACTACATTTAAATTTTTTAAGCCAATTTACAATTCAAACTTACCTATATATTACGTTTATACCCGTATGAAAATGAATTATATTTATTTTTGCAACAAATTGAGAATTCCTACATATATTTACACTCAATAAATTTTAATGCATTCTTAAGTAATAATTTTTAATTTAAAAATGCATCTTTGGTTACATATATATATATTTTAAACTTATATGTTGAAAGATTTTTGAACACGCACACAAAAAAAATAACAGGAACAAGTTTTAAGTTAAAAGTTTATTCAACTGATAATTAAAAATTCATAATTTAATTTCTGAAAGAAAAATGAATAATGAATTTATCATTAATATACTTTGATATTTAGAATTAAAAAATATACAAAATACGTTGTTCACAGACATTTTCAAATGAAAGATATATTAATAAAAAAATTTAAGCCCTTTCCTGTGAGTTTAAAATATAATAATAATTTAAATGTAATTAAAAAAACAATTCATAGACTGCCAACACTACATGAAGTTTAATAATTTATAAATTAATTTTCATTATTTATCGATGTCCGTACAGATTCTTAAGAAAATGAAAAACTTTTAATAACATTTATATATTACATTAATATATTTCGGTACTAAGTAATATGCATCATAGTGAGTCTTATAATTTGAAAATAAGATAAGTATAGTTACAGAAACAGAGAATGAATATTGCTTCATTTTTAGGCCAAGAGACCTGACCAACCGAGCATTTTGTGGTAAGGCAGAAAGTGGAGTGCAGGCCAAGACCTTAGCAACTTTACACAAAGACAGTAAATGCATAAAATAAATTTGATTGATTCTCAATAAATTGCAATTTAATTATGAAATTATTGGAATTTTTCTTTCCCACCGGATAATTTATCAGATTTCTACTCTAACTATATATATACTAATAAACAAAATAAAACTAAATAGAATTTATTAAAATTACAATGAAAACTTACTTACATAAAAAATTTTAGATTAGAAAAAAAAAGGTAAAAGGAAAATGACCACTCTTTTAATTGCAAAAGCTTAGAAAAAAGAAAGTTACTCAACAAAACAAATAAGAAAGAAAATAAATACATGAAGGAATACGTGACAAAAATAGCAAGATGAACTTCAAAATACGAAAAAAAACGAACAGAGGACTGAAAACAATGAAAACAAATGAAACATAATCAAAAATTAAATATAACATTTATAAATTCTGAATTTGGCTTTAGAAGGTTCAACATGTTTTCCAGGCCCAACATTCATTAATAGAAAAATGTTATATAAAAATAGGGAAATTCTATGAAGCTCAAAAGATCACCAAATACCAAAAGACGAAATTGTAATATAAGAAATCAAATATATATATTGTGTGTGCGTGCACGCGCCCGCGTAGAAATACAAAAACCTTAACCAAAAAAACACAGTGAGAACAATCTAACATTACACCAACAAGCAAATTAAATTAACACTAATAAACTAATATTTTCCGCGCTTTATTAAAACCGGAAGTGTTTTCAATACCCTCTACTGGAGCGAAAATATACTATTGGAAATAAATTTCAAAGGCTGTAATCTATCAAAGGGGTAGAAGAAAAAGAATTAGAAATTATATATATAAATATATATACATACACAACTCTTTTTTACACGATTTTAAAATAACACGGTTTACCAATGTATTTTTTTACACGAATTTTTTGTTCTAGCACAAATCCCCCCAATTTTTTTTTCCAAACATTCAAATTTTTATAGCCTAATATCACATCGTTGATTCAGCCACTCGATCAGGGATTTATAGCAGTATTTAAAATGTACTACATAAAGCAAACGTTCAAATATATTCTAGACTCAGAGGAAGAAGGAAAGTTGACTGTACTTAAAGTATGGAGAAAGCTTACGATTATGGATCGCACTATACATGCTTCTTTTGTTATCAAACAGTTGCGCCAATCGATCTTAAATACTTGGAAAAAAAATATTCCTTCATGCGTCAAAAGTGGAAGTTTCGTTGTACTACGTGTTTTGAAATTATTACTCTATCAAATGCAATTGGTGGTGAAGGTTTTAACAACGTGCAAACGGTTGGTATTGAAAAATTGATGCTAGAAAGCTGTTTGGATGAGGACGATTTGATCGAACTTATGAAAGTTTATGATAATAAACAAGTCGATAATGACGAAGTTGTAGGTGAAGTTCAGCTATTAACAGCTGGTTTAAATCGTAAGAGATTGATATTTGATACAAGTGGGGAACTTTTTCTGATTTGTGATCCTGACATAGAGCGTGCATTGAAATTTCAGCTGTGTGTAGCTGGATATTTAAAATTCCATTAAAATTGTCAAGTTGTGTGTAGTTGGATATCAAGAATTATACAAACAGCTTCAGAATTCAAAAAACAGCTAATAATAACAGACTTTGCAACAACAAAAAAACAACAACAGAGGCCTTTAAGGGTGAAAGAAATTCTTCTTTTGAATCAAAGCCAACAGTTGTGCTAGACATATCCGACACATATACTGATGATTGCATTTTTGACCCAGTTCGTAATAAACGTGCACGCTTGGTATCAAGTAGCGATGAATAGCTGTTAGTTAGTAGTTTTATTCCTAATTTCAATTTGATTTTTTAATATGTTGAATCAATTTTCATTGTACATTAATTTTAATTTTTTTTTTCAATAAAAATGAATTGTTTTTGTTTTATAAATATGTATTATGGGTTTCATTATTACTTGTTTTGCCTGGTTTTTTGAGAAAATATTTAGAGTTTTTTTCATCTTTTACACGATTTTTTAAAGTAGTAGAACATATCCCAAATTTACCAAAAGGCAGATATTTTCTTACACGAATATTTTTGCATGGTTTTCTAAAGAATGTATCTACCGTGTAAAAAAAGAATTGGGTGTATATATGTATACAAAAATCGAAAAATATTTCATAAGCCAAACCAAAGAAAAACTAAAAATTATAATTGCTACATTTTTTAATTTATCTTAATAATATCCAAAGAATATATATGTGTTTGTGTGTGTATTTATAAGATAAAGCAAAGAATATATATATAATGGGGTGTTATATATATCAGGTCAATTGAAAAGTCCCCGGCCTGACACATAGATGGTGCTACTGGAATTAAATCCATATGTTTTTTAGTTAGCCCTAACCCTCAAAAGATGCGTGTATAAATTTAACAGCTGTCGGATCATTAGTTTGTGAATCATAGCATTTTAAGTGAAGCAACTTTTGTTATTAGGAAAAAAATGGATAAAAAGGAATTTCGCGTGTTGATAAAATATTGCTTTTTGAAGGGAAAAAATACAGTTGAAGCAAAAAATTGGCTTGATGCCGAGTTTCCGGACACTGCCCCAGGAAAATCAACCATCAAGGATTGGTTTACTAAGTTTAGACGTGGTGAAATGAGCACCGAAGACGGTGAGCGCCCAAAAGAGGTTGTTACCAACGAAAACATAAAGAAAATCCACAAAAAGATTTTGAATGACCGTAAATTGAAATTGAATGAAATAGCAGACACTCTAAAAGATATCAACTGAACGTGTACATCATATCATTCACGAATATTTGGGTATGAGAAAGCTCTGTGCAAAGTGGGTGCCGCGCGAGCTCATTTTTGACCAAAAACAACGACGAGTTGATGATTCGGAGCAGTGTTTGAAGATGATCAAGAGTAATAAACCCGAGTTCTTGCGTCGATATGTGATAATGGATGAAACATGGCTCCTTCATTTCACTCCGAAGTCCAATCGACAGTCATCCGAGTGGACTGCACACGATGAACCCGCTTCAAAGCAAGGGAAAACGCAACAGTCGGCTGGCAAGGTTATGACGTCTGTATTTTGGGATGCGCATGGAATAATTTTCATTGACTACCTTGAAAAAGGAAGGACCATCAACAGCGACTATTACATAGCGTTATTGGACCGTTTGAAGGACGAAATCGCCGAAAAACGGCCGCATTTGAAGAAAAAGAAAATGCTACTTCAACAAGACAATGCACCGTGTCACAAGTCAGTGAAAACGATGGCAAAAATCCATGAGTTGGGCTTCGAATTACTTCCTCATCCACCGTATTCTCGAGATCTGGCCCCCAGTGACTATTTCCTGTTCTCAGATCTCAAAAGAATGCTCGCTGGGAAGAAATTTTCGTCGAAGGAAGAGGTGATCGCCGAAACTGAGGCCTATTTTGAAGCAAAGGACAAATCGTACTACAAAAATGATATCGAAAAGTTGGAGGGTCGCTATAATCAGTGTATCACCCTTGAAGGGAATTATGTTGAATAAAAAAAAAACTAATTTTGCCAAAAAAATGTGTTTTACTATGGTAGGCCGGGGACTTTTCAATTGACCTGTTATTACATATATAAAATGTGTATAATTATTAATGTTAATTCGGCAACATTTAAATTATACAAAATCACACAAATACAAATTCAAAAATTTTAATAGAACTATTAGAACTACACAAATACTACAAAATAAATTGGAAAAAATCCATAAATAATCAAAATAACCAAATCAATCAAGTTAAAATATTAACCTCATCTAAAAAGTTGCATACTGTTTAAAAGAGAAAAAGCCATAAGTTTTCTAAAATAAAGTTATACATAATAATTTTAATTCGAAATATATATAACTATTAATTTAAAATTACAACCTAGTCAAATACAAATTTCTTCAATAACATTGCAAATCTCAAGATAAAAGAAAATAATTAATGATAAAAAAAAATGAAGACATTGTCATTCAAATACTGTACTATACACTTTGGAATGGGAAAAGTATGTTTAAACTACTTTCACGGATCCAACCATCGCAGCTTCAGTAATTGCATAAGAATTGGTAAATACCATTAATTTATATATATATATATATATATATATATATATATATATGTGTGTGTGTGTGTGTACTGATTTCCCACTGAAATTCTCCTGCGATGTCTTTCATATATTTTGGTATTAATCCTACTAGAGAGCACTATCGTCTTCGATAATTTAATATCTGTGTAATGGTAGTATCACTTATAACTGCAACATCTAAATGATGTGGTATCACACCGAGAGGATGACCAATTATGTTACACCTTGGGTCATGTGATTTTGGAACTTTCAAGAGCATTCCATAATTAAGTAATACCAGATAAAGTTTCCAGGAAAGAGAAACAAACAGTTTCACCTTATTAGAGTTTGTTGTTCACACGTTCTGATGTCAACTCTAGCTTTGCTTTTATTTGTTTTGCTTCTATGTATGTATATCTACTGCGTGTAAATAATCAACCGTCCAAATAAATAATGTGAGTTTTCATAGGTCTGTTTCCAGTTAAATCATCAACTGGATGACTACATGAAATCAAATTTGGATTACGATCACGTTTTACAAAGTTTTTACGCACACACACACACACACACACACACACACATATATATATATATATATATATATATATATATATATATATATATATAAAGATCTTCTCTTTTTTTATTCATTTCTTGCGGATAAAATATTTAAGCTCAATCAGACACTCTTATGTATTTCACAATATACCTTTTCTTTAAAATAATAATTCATACTTATGGTTTACATTTCAAGTTTCTTGGAGATACATAAAAACTTTCATTTATATTTAATTTTCATTTTTGAATATACATTTTTAGATAAATATACTTCAGAACAAAATGTTTATCGTTTCAGCTCACAATATGTTTAAAAATTACTTGAACTAAACTTCCTTTGAATATGGTTTTAATTTCTTATAAATTATATGTTAGAATAATAACCTGTAACTTTAATCTAAAAAAAACTTTCTTTATAGGAAATGGAAGATAAATGCTCTGTTTATTACGTATTTATTAAAATTGTATATTTAAAGAAAAGTTAAACAGTTACATTTCTTATAATGTCTGATGAACTTTAAAATTTATTAAAAAATTTCAGCAAAATTTTGACAAAGTCTACCCCCAATCAATGAATACAGATTAGACAATAGAAGAATATTATCTATTTAAAAAGCTACAATTTATAATTTTAAGTAACAGTATTTTTTTTTCAAATAAACGTATAACATTTTTGAATATCAATTACATATTATACATTTTTGAATAACTTATTCAAAAGGGAATTTAGTAGAAGAAGGAGCTCAATAATTACTTCCGAAAAATAAAATTTAATGAATATTTTCTCGGTAAAATTATTAATAACACACAGTTCATATCAAAAAGCTTAGTTTCAATTACAACGCCACAAAATAAAAAAAAAAAAAAAAAAAACTCAAGTTTAGTTTACAGTAAAACTTATTCTGACTTGAATTGAATGATATAACAGCAGCAAAAATTTGAACATGCAATCTTTAATAACAAACTCTATTGTTAGTACATCTAAAATGAAATGCCTATTAAAATTAGAATAATAGCTACTTTCATTAAAATTGTAATTCATATAATTATAATTCATCTGTTTTCAGAAAAATAATTGTTTTAATTTATCATAGCACGATTATTTATGCATATTTTGCGTGGACGAACTATTTAAAATAATTCTAAGACATCCAGAAAATCGAAATTACGGTCATGCGGAATAATCTTACGAAACGTAGAATTGTGCCTCTAGCAACAAAATTTATGTTTATCATTTCTATCGTAGAAGTCAAAAAAATATTTTTAAAAGTGGATGAAAATGTCACAGAGCATCACTTGCAGTTATCAGATGGACATTTCATTTTGAATCCATGACATGGAATAAAAATATTTATACTATACTTGTTACAAACAGAAGAGATACTTGTTTAAATAAAATTCAAGGGTTTTAGTATTTAAATCATTTTATTGTTCAAGTTATATCCTGAGAAATGTTATTACACACTGCCAAATTTGATGATATTATGTAGTTAGCTTGTCATTTTATTTTTTCACCTGTATTTTTCAAAATTCTATTACATAAATGCTTAGAAGTAAGACTTTTATGAATAAGCAAACTATAGAGAATTTAATTTTTATGGTCGTCTAATCCTGTATTGCTACAGAAAAGGTTTCACTTAAATTTCATAAGGAGTGAATTATATAGATTATTCAGTAATCCACTTATAAATACATCGTATTATCAATTTACAAAGAATTATAACACTCGAGAAAAAGAACTTAATGTCCTATGATCAATTAGTTTTAGAATTACAGAGTTTTCATTAAACAGGGAATAAAGAAATCCAAGGATTGATTTTTGCTGAATTATAAATAAAATTTATAAAAGGCTTTTGAAAACGAAAGTTAAAAATTAAGAAATTTGTATTAAAATCTTGAAACTTGGGAAATAACAACCCATTTTTTTCTGTGAGTATCCATTTTATTTTTTTAGATAAATTCATCCAAAATAAAATTACTTTATTCTGTAATTTAGTTTTATGCTTCACGGCTGTTTGAAATACTTAAAATAATAAATTTAATTTTATACTTTTATTAAAAAACACATTTCATTAAAAAATGGTGGATATCAAAGCGTATATCATTAAATTATTTTAATAAACCCAAAATAATCTAAAAATCAAATTGTGTATCACGTGTTATTGCTTCTATTAGTAAATAGAATAATCGGTTGGTTTTAATAACTGTCTAGTGGTGTATTTTCTTCCATCATTAAAAAGCGCCATCTTTTTTCGGTGACGTATTTTCTTTATTTGAATTATTACCAATGCCATTTAAAATTACTATGCCTTTTTTTCTTTTAAGAAAATACGTTGCTTTAAATTATTTCTTTATTGTGGAAATACTGTGACATCCCTATTTCTTAAAGTTCCTATTCATTAAGATACTAGAACTAATCAGTCACACAAGAAATAGTCACTCGCAGAAAATTAAACTGGATTTATTTATATCCTTAGAATGATCATACAATGATAATTTTACTATAAATGTGGAGCTGAATCCTCACATGTTCTCATCTGAAGATAATCAGAAATGAATACTTAGCTTAAAATGGAATGACACTGAATAACCAGGTCCAAAACAGTAACGAAATCAATCATAGCGCTATCCAAACTCTTATTCTCTCTCTCTATTCTCTCTCTCTCTCTATCTATCTATCTATTTATCTCTCGACTGCTACCATTCCACCAATCTACTATTACTGGTTCCTCCAACCTCTAGTCCACTTTTCTGCTGTCTTCCTCCTTCTATCATTTGCTTTAATCATTCCTCTCTCTGTCTATCATTTGCTTTAATCATTCCTCTCTCTGTCTACCACTATTCATCATACTTCAATTTATATATATAATAAAGCTTATTTACATAAGTTACAAAAAAAAAGACTTCCAATCAAACAATGTCTGAGACATTCCCATAAAGACAGTATAAAGGAAGTAGATTTGCTAACTGTTATAATACCTTTAAAAACTCAATACATGACACTGGGTCATTTTTTAGAAAAAGATTAAAATCCCGATATTCATTTTTATCTTAAATTTTATTTCATATTCATTTTTATCCTAAATTTCATTTCATTTTCATTTGTATCCTTAATTTTGCTAATTCATTTTTATCCTTCTATTTATTGTTCATTTATTTTTATTTTCAGCAAATATATTTGTGAGTGTAAATTTGTACATAACAGTATTTATACTTCATTTAAAAATATTCAGAGATGATGCACAAGCCAAAACATTCAATCTGGAAGTATATTTTTATTAATAGGAAGTAGAGTAAATGCTACTTGAAATACAGAGTTACTCAAAATGATTCATTAGATTTCAAAATTCCATATTTTCATAAATAAACGACACAGAATGATAAATAATACATATATGCAAAGGGAAAATATAGAAATTTTCTTACATGTGTTCGATTCAACTTCCTTTAATTACATGTTTAATGCCAATTCAATATGTAAATACCTGGCAAATACGTTGTAAGGTGTCAGTGATAACAGATAGTACAGCAGCAAAAAACTGTTGTTTAAGTTCACATAAATCTGTAAGCAATGGTGGCTCATACACTTTATCTTTTAAAAACTTCCATGGGAAGAAATTTCATGGGGCCATACAAAGTGGCTTATTTGGCCGACTGGGTAACAACTAGTCATCTGATCCACTGCGATTGATCTAACTGCTAGATAGCTAAAATAAGAATAGAACTGAAAGCTGCTAAAATAGCTTTCTGGAAAAAGCTTCGTGAAAAACACACGAGAGTCACTATTTTTCACAGTATATAACTTCCATAATTTTAATTTGCATTCATTTTTCTTTGTATTTAAGGAATTCTTTTCTGTTTCATAGTATTTTTTTTTTTTTCATTTTCAATCTAATTAATATTGTTATTTTTAAATATATTAACCAATTCTGAAATTCTTGCTTTTTTTTAAGGTATCAATCAGAAAGGGAAAACGTGATTTGTGAGTGCTTATGCATCTATAATTTTTGCAAATAATATGTTTAACAGTCAACATGTATTTTAGGGCTTATAATAAACTGCTGTTTGTAGAAAATGCAACACCATGAAGGAATCATCAGAATCAAATGAAATTCGCAGCAAATGTCAATTATAGGATATTATGCAAATTAATAAAATTTCAGAGCCATCGCGCGTGCGCGGCGCGCGCAGCGCCCTCTGAATTGATGCTGAAAGCGTATAAATAAAGTGCTGTAGCGGGACGTTGAAAAAGTCTATGATTATTTGTTAGTGGCAAACGTTTAGTGAGACCTGAGTATGCCTCCACGACGGAAGAATAAGAAATTCAAGCAACTTACGGAGTTTGAACGAGGGAGGATAATCGGCCTTCGAGAAGGAGGATTTTCCTATCGCGCAATAGCAGCTCGTATGCAGCGGAACAGTTCCACAGTGATGCGAGTTTGGAAGCAGTGGACCGACGAGCACCGAACAACTCGAAAAACAGGCACTGGACGACAGAAGGTGACGTCAGAGCGCGATGATCGACACCTGCTCCGCATGGCGGTGAATGATCGCACAGCTTCCTCCAGGCAGCTGGCAGCACGTTGGTCTACTGCTACAGGTGTACAATTGTCGGCTTCGTCAATTCGTCGTCGTCTGCTGCGCCGTGGATTGCGTGCAAGGGTGCCTTTATACAGGATTCCCCTCACGGCGAATCATCGACGGCTGCGTCGGCAGTGGGCTCTTGAGCACAGAGACAGGCGAGCTGATTGGCACCAAGTTGTCTTTTCAGATGAATCACGCTTCAATTTGTGGACCCATGATGGCCGTGTTCGTGTTAGACGTTATGCCGGTCAACGCTGCCTTCCTGAGTGTATTATTGAACGACATAGTGGTCGAACACCCGGAGTTATGGTCTGGGGTGCGATTTCGTATCATGGACGATCCAATTTGATACGAATTGAGGGTAATCTCAATAGCAACAGGTACGTCCGTGAAGTGCTACAGCCCGAAGTCGTTCCTTTCCTTCAAGGCATCCCTGGAGCTATCTTTCAGCAGGATAATGCACGCCCACATGTTGCGCGGACTGTTCGAGACTTCTGTTCAGCACAACGCATGCAGCTTCTTCCTTGGCCTGCTTATTCACCGGATATGTCGCCTATTGAGCACGTGTGGGATATGGTTGGTCGGCGTCTCGCTCGTGATCCGCGTCCTGCAGTTTCCAAAGACGAACTTTGGTTGCGCATACAAGCGATATGGAATTCTCTTCCTCAAGCAGATATTCAACATCTGTTTGACTCCATGCCACGTCGTATAGCAGCACTTATTGCAGCGCATGGTGGCTGCACCAAATACTGATTTCGGACGCTTAATTTGTTTCTTTTGTTTTGAAAATTTCATCATTTATTTGTATCAGTACAAGTCGTTTCTGCATTAAATTTCATTTGATTCTGATGATTCTTTCATGGTGTTGCTGCATTTTCTACAAACAGCAGTATATAAGACTAATTACTCGAAGATCTTTGCTACAGTCGGTTTATATATATATATATATATATATATATATATATATATATATATATAT
>BMAW01131409.1:680198-709270 GCA_019974015.1 Nephila pilipes
TATATATATATATATATATATATATATATATATATATATATATATATCAGAATGATTTACGATGAATTTTTGAGAAGTTTTAACTGTTTACTTAGATTCTAATTATTCTGTAATAGGAAAACAAATAAAAGCAAAATATGAACTTAAATTTTCAATATATTTCATGTAAACTTTTAGTAATTCTTTCCCTTTTATTTGAAATATACAAAACATTTAAACAAGTTTGTACACATAATATTTAATATTTGCAGATACAGCAAACTAAAATGAAACATTTTTTAAATATTATTTTTACAAATTTTGAAAGCAAGAATATAATTTTATTAGCTTTACATATTAAAGATTAAAATGTGGATTGTGTTAATGAATTTTTCGTATAAAAATATTAAATTTTTCTAAAACTAACGATGCATTTTTTGATATGAAAAAGATTTCAAATTTTTCTTATATATATATATATATATATATATATATATATAAATATTCACATTGAGATATTACTAAAGATAATTTATTTTCACTACCTGTTGATAAAGTTAGAAAATCATGTTCCAATTAAAATTAATTTAATACCAAATATGATTTTTTTTAAAAAATCAACTGATATTTTTCAAATGGGAAAAGTAATCAAATGTGAACATATGTATAGGCTTAAATCTCTCTCTATCTTCTAAATAATAATACATAGATAAAATAAATTAAGTTTGGTCGGTTACAAAAAAGGAGAGCTATGTATAAAAACTAAGTTACTTCGTGATATAAGGTACAAAACAAAAGTCTCCGTTTGTCGCGATGTCTGCTCTTAACTGACTTAACTGGTGAGCAAATAAGGAAAACAGTTACAGTCTAGTGATTGGCGAGATAACAAAGCAAACCCTTTTTCGGCAATTCTTAGTCCTACATATATGTAGTAATTATATAACGTTAAATTCATTCGAATACTTTTGAGGCTCTGTTCGAAGAATCAGAAGAACAAGTGAATCAAAGAACATATTAAAGAAAGTTCTTTAGGAAAGAGTAAGAACAGGTTACCCAAACAAGCAGAAATTCTCATCTTTAGCGATAGTCCTTTTGATGATTGTTTTAATAACGTCATACTAAGAAGTAACTCGAAGACTATTGGCGACGGACACGCAATTTTGTACCTTGGGGAAGTGGCGATGATGGTACCTAAGCTGGCATTTTCCTCTCCAAACCTGCACGCCATACCGATGAAAGGCCTTGGGACTTCGCTCAGATTTAAAGTGTATCAGCCCCGCTATACGACGGGTCTTTAGTAGCATCAGCGCTTGAATTAATATCCTTTTAGAAAACGATGTTATTTTAATCAGAAAATAGATTAAGCATCATCCATTTGTTTGTTCTGTATGAAACAATCTTAAATTTTTTAAGCAAAAAAGTTAAAAAATAAAGAATCATTTTTTCCCTTTCTTTTCTAGAACATACTTACAAATACAAAAATGGCTATGACGATTGACCATTATTAACTTTCGTAAACATAATACGCAAATTTTATGCGTGTATATTTAAAACGGACTGGGAAACACTCTGTGTATAAATTGTAACTTTAAAATGTTAACTCATTTTTTCTAAGTTCTGCTTATTTTTTGAAAAATTGAATAAGATGCCTGTTGAGAAACTACAAGAAAATTAGCGTATCATATATCACATCAGGGACATTTTAAAACTCATACGTTAATATTTCATAACCGCATTACCTGAGAAGCAAAGATGCAAATTTTGATTGTACTATTCACGATTTATTTGAAGATGCCCCAAGGTAAAGAGTTTTCTGATGGGGAAGTGAGGAAACTTTTATTTTATCTTGGTACTGGTAAATCTGAAAAAGAAAAATCAAGGTTAATAGAGTGCTCTAGAATTATCATTCACAATGCCATAACTGGATACATATATTATATATCCAATTTTTCATACAATATAGAACGATCAGAAGCAAAAATTATTTTCTCAAAACGAAACAATCGATAAATTCTTTCTACTATCAACTCAAAAAGGTCTTTCGACTCGTAAAATTTTGGAACATTTCAACAAGTGAACTTCACATGTCATAGTTTGAAAGAGCCTTAGATCGAATGCTAACACAAAATTTATGAAAATAAAGTAAACATTGAAATTTTTAAAACATTATCGAAAAGAAAGACTAAAATGGTCTGAAAATGGTCCATGTCATGGAACGATGAATGAAAAAAAATTATATTTTTTGAGGAAAAGAAATTTAACCTTGATAACCCCTTTGGTTAAAAGCACTATTGGCATAACTTCAGAAAGTAACCTAAAGAATGTTTCCATTAAAAAATTAGAGAGGATCAGTAATGGCTTGACGAGTATTTAGGCATGATGGATTTTGCGATTTACAACGAATTTTTGAATGTTATAGACTGTGCGCAATATCAAGCTATTCTATATGATCATCTATCATTTGGGCTTTGATAGGTAATGCTAATTAAACATTTCAACAGGTCAATGCTTCTCACCAAGCACCTAAATCTACCCAGAAATGCCTTAAAAAAAGTTAATGTTTTTCCAAGACCAAGTTTATTCAAGTCTGGATGACTTGAATCCCATGGAAAGCATTTGATGTATATAAAATCGCAAAATTTATGCTAATGATAAACAATTTTCATCCGCCAATAAGCTGGAAGTAGCAGAGGTAAAAGAATGGCTCAAAATTTCTGAATTTAACTTAACCACTTGGTCATTTCATTGAAAAGAGACTATTTGAGGTTATCAAAAAAATAGAAGATCAATATTATATTAATTTTCATACTTTTTTAGTGTTAGACAAGTGATCTAATAATTTTTAACACGATTTTTTCATTTATTAGCCACCCAAGGGGCTAATGTTTTAGGTGAATCAATTTTGGCGTACAAGATCTCTACAATTTCTTATCGTTTGCTTTATTTTTAATTACATTTAGCTTAAATATATTTAGTTTAATAATTTATCTTTTCCTTTAATTTTAATACTGGAAAAGTTTACTGTTGTCCATTTCTCAATATTTCATTGCTTATTTTAATTCTTACATTTAATTGAGTAATTTAATAATAATTATAAAAAAAAACGCACCTTGTGTGGCTAAATCTGTTTTTTGCAAAGCCTTGCATAAAACTTTTTTATTGAGTGCTGAATTTATTCTTTCTTAATTTTATGGTAATTCTTCCTTTTGATATATTTTTTCTAATATTTTTGTTAACTGAATCATTTATTGCTTTACTGAAATTTATGGAAACCTATTTGTAATTAATATGTTGTGGTATCATATTCTATTTGTTTCAATTATATTTGGAACCTTTATTTCTTTAATAATTTCAAAATTAAAACGGTTTTATAATTTCTTAACGTGACTGCAATTAGGTTATTACACTCCATAAATTCCACCATTTTCATTTCTAGAAGTCATCTGCTAAAACTTTTCACAGTATAATTTTTTTAAAGAAATGCTCATCTCCTCATATATGAGGGAATATTTTGATTCATTCCTTTGGCAACTGGAAAATAATACATATTCGAATTACTTGAACATGATATTTGTTGGGAAACTGAAAGCTTTCACGACTTTATAACTATAACATTCGGAAAGTATTTCTTTTTTCTATTTTAAATGGAATATTCTTTAGATTAGTAAAAAAAAGAAATTATCTAAAAGTTTCGGAAAGTAGAATAGATATGAAATCTTATTATATTATTTTCAAAGAGGATCAAACGATCACCTTCAAAACGACCTTCAACCGTATTTTTGTTAATATTTAAAGGATGAATATTAACAGGTGTATAAAATACACACATTCACACATTGAATTTCCTTCATGAGTATTATCAGCAGCAACACGTAAACATTCTTTTATCTTTTGCTCATTTTTATCAGGAGTACAAGACCAAAGAAAAGTTTAAAACTTCGTTTTAAGAAATACTCAGACAATTCAGTGCTGTCATCAGGATTTAGGATGAAGGCGCTCCAGCAATTAACAGTTTGGAGTTGGATTTTGTGTTTGGCAGTAGTTTACAGCAGCGCCATCACACACAATGAAACGAAACAACAAGCACTTGGAAAAGGTACGTTTAAGTGCAAAAATTTCAATTAAAAATAAATGAGACTTAGAAAATTTTGGTGTTCTTTTTAAATACAATTAGAAGGGGAATTTACTTAAGATAATAATGGAATGAATTATCTCGTTGAGCTGTTTCCTAAAAAGTTATTTTTCTTACATAAAAGCTTATGTTTAAGAATCTTATCCTATTTATGCTTAACAATTTTATACATTATTCAACTTATTCGATTTTACACCATGTACCAGAACTTTTATCGAAATTCTCCAGTTTTATAGTAATTTCTTTTTTGTTCATAAATCAAGTTTACATTTTAAAGTTTAACTGTTGTATTTTTAACTTATTTTTCCATTTGTTTTACAATCCATTCCCTAAAGTTCGTGTTTATTAAAAGTTAATCTTCTCATTTAAATAGTGATGCGTAAGGCCTTTTCTAGCTTAAAAAAGGTTGATTCTTATGTAACTGTTATCCGGTGAAGGTAGATTTCTTTTAGATTTTCTAATAAAACTGCATTCAAAGAGAACACTGAGAAACCAAATATCAAATAAAAATATGTACAGTAAGAAAAGTAATGCAGATTAATGTTAAAGATTCAAGTTTCGCAATTCAAATTCGATAGTTGCCTTTAGAATCCGAATCGAAAAGAGAAATTAACGTACATTCTTGTCAAAAACAAATAAAACATTGAGTTTAACAAATGACACAATTCCTTTCACGACATCAATTTTAAATATGAAACTCAGTGAGTAACACGTTGATGGTGTAGGTTTATAAAAACCTTTAAAAAATTCCATTAATCATGTTTTTTAAAAATAATAAAATGTTAACTGTTCAAATTTCAGCTAAATAAGTTATTCAGACATTGTTATAAAAATACTGCTGACTCTTTAGAAATTTTTTAATGCGACATTAATGAATGTATTTATTGTGAATTAAAAATTATGCTGTGTTATTCAAAATAAATCATCCGATTTCAAAAACCTATAATATCGTAAATAAACGACATAGAATGATAAGTGATTCATGAATGCAGGGGGGAAATATTGAATTTTTTTTCACAAGTGTTCGATTTTACTTCCTTCAATTATATTCATAATGTCAATTCGATATGTAAATTCTTGTCAAAACGTTGTTAAGTGTCAGAGGCAATTCATTGTACAGCAGCAAAAATCCATTGCTTAAGTTCACATAAATTTACAGGCATTGGTAGAGAAAACACTTTATCTTTTACAAACCCATAAAGAGAGAAATGCCAAGGGGTCATGTCTTACTTAGTGATCAGTGACTAATGTGGACAGGTGTAATATTAAGTCATCTGGTTTACTGCGACACATCCAGCTGTGTGGTAGCTCCGTGAAAGCTTCCAAAACAAGCTTCACGAAGAACTCACAAAAGCCATGTATTCTTCATTATATAAGACTTCCACATTTTTCCTTTGTATTTATGTATTATTTATAATTCTGTATTCGTTCTTTTTTTAACTATATAATTTTATAATCGGATGATTCTTTTTGAATTATCCTGTATTGAAATCCATTATTAATAGCTGAGTCATGAGTAAATTCATATTTTCTCAAATATTTTAAAAATCTAGAAGGTTTTATGCGAAAAAGTACGGAATACCTCGGAATCTGAACGTCCTTGAATTTGAACAAATAGAATTCGAAAGAGAGATTCTTTCATATTTTGCTTTTGAATCCAAACCTTGTTTCGAAAATCAAACCTCTTGTAAAGACTTGCAAACGGGTTCAATATACGACCATAGCTCTCCCGCCCAGAGATGTTAAGTAACGAAATTTCCTGGTTGTTAGGCTGAAAGTGGTAGACTAAAGGGTAAAAATAGATCTGTTGAATGAAATGGAGGTACGTATAGTTACTCTTTGCTGGTCCCCCAGTTTGCAATCAGGGCCGCCGACCATCCAGATTATTCAGCCGTACATTTGTCAATCATTTCGTTGTCAGAAATTTCCATCTCCTGATTTTGTGTCAGTACATTTTTATAATTTTGTTAACTAACATACTATTTACTCATATACTATTATTTTATTGTTTAACATTTTACTTTAAAATCACTACAATATTTACAGTTAAAACCTTCTTATAAAAATTGAACTTCATGGCACTCAGGAGTGGATTAATCCATTTTTTATTATTTCAAGGAGAAAAATTATCTTAAAACTCGAACGGGGTTCTAGAGAGAAAGATTCCAAGACATCAATATAATTCCTTTGGGGGAGTAAGGCAGTTCAAGAGTTATATAATCACGTAAAATAATCCATGTAAGAAAATTATACAAAAACCAGATACTCCCTTCAACAGATAAAAAATGTGGTCCAATTTGAGAGTTGATTAAATATATTAAAGTATCAGCAGAGTTCTATGTTTGATAGATAAATTAGTTGTTGTTTTAAATGACTCCAGCGCCATAAAGATATCATTAATTAAGGCATTCGTAGAAAAAACAAGTTTAAGAAATATCGTGTTGAACAATATCTTTAAAAAGGTCTTTATATTAAAGAATTTTGAGTTTCATTTTCTCTCGAACCCTCATTATTTCAAAATTTGTTTCGTGTGACGTCTGCATTAAACATAGCCTCGATATCAAGTATTACTGGGTTCCAAGGTACTTTAATATCAATTCATAAGAAGCCCATTTAACGACAATGTATTATTTCTTACAAACGTTATTTGCATCCATATCTGTCTGAAGATAACATTATTATTATTAGTGAAATTATTTTTAACATGTGCTAAGATGTTTGTTTTGAGAAAATAGCGTCGACAAAAATGCATGGGCATAAAATGAAGGATATATGGTGTTAGGTTCAAAATATTGACATTATATTACATATTGATTATAGTAGTTACATTTCGTTTGCTTCTAGTACAATTACATTGCTAAGATATATTTTATTCAACATTTTATCTCCTATTTTTAATATCCGTATAGAATATTACTGTCTATTTTAATTGTATATCATTTGCTCTTATTTTAATATTTAATTTAATAATTGATTTCTTGGAAAAATCATCAGTTTTTATTTCTTTTATTGTTAACATTGGCAACATTTTTGTATTTTATATTTTGCTTGTAAATTTTCTTTTCTTGATATTAAGTTCTTCTGGGGAGCCTGAAGCTCAGAAGTACACTTACTTAATGCTAATTAATATTCATTTCGAATAATTCTACTTTTTCAAGAACTTAACAGAAAGAAAACAACGTTAGCATATGTTAAAATGAAATTATCAGAACCAATTTCAATTTTTCCTTACTACTTCTTATTGAAAGGAAGTGAATTTGAAATAACTCGTGGTTATAAAACATTTTCTAAGCAAACGTGCATTTTGATAATAACATGGCTTTTTACAATGTCCATGATTTGAATCTTATTTTATACAAGAATATCTATTTTCCAACTTCCATGCACAAAAACTTTTGAGGTAACCCATTTTAATTATCTAAATTAATAGCTATCATTGAACTCTGTAAATTTTAAAGCATATATTTATAGCATTATTTTGATAAAAAAAAAGCTTACTTCTTTTCAACTTCATACATTCGGAAAATCTGCTGTTTTACTTCTACAACATAAATATGAGTATTTTATGACAACTTTTATTTTAGAGCCAAAACTTCCTTGAGGCGACATGGTTAATTTGACTTTTTATCATAAAATTTTACATCTTCTATTCCCCTCTTTTAGTACTGCATCTGCATAACTTTTATAGTTATTTGTTAGCTTTGATTAATAATTGCTTAGCTTAATACATAAAAAGAGAGTGATTTAAAGTTTAAAAATATTATAAAACCTCTATTTGTGAAATTTAAACCCAATTATTATCAAAAGTTTATTAGTTTGTAATTTTAAAAAAGGAATTCTTTCTTTGCTTGCCAACTAATGCAATAAAATACAGAATAATATAAAATCAAAGGACCATTACTAATTTTTATTCATAAAAGATTGCACACAAAAACAGAGTATCACAAAGAAATCATATTTTGTGAATTATTTTTCTTTTAAAATAAATTATTAGCTTCTCAAATACGTAGATGTCAGATGTATTATTTCCGAAATATTACCTTATCGAAAAATGTATCCATTAAAAGCTTTTATATTACTTTCTAGTTGTCTAACTTTATTCTTATTCTGAATTTATATCGTTGAATTTAATTGTTATGTCTGTGCCATTTTAGATTATTGTAAGAGGAACATAAGTATCTCAAATAGAAATCCAAAATTACATTCTAAAAATCTCTATAATGAAAAAATATACATTTAATATTTATAGCATTTTATTATCTTATTGTTTAATTACTATCGAAATAAATAAGAGTTATTTGCTTGAGAACTAAAAGGATATTTGAGCTAGTACCTCACTTTTCAAACTTTCACAGCACACCAAGGATTTTATTTTTGATGAAGTATTTTAAATACACTAGTTTTATGTAAAGTTCTAAAGAGCATTTTTAAAAGTTCATTTTTGATAAAATATGTAAAAAGAAATAGTTTTATTAATTTTTGTCTATAATCATAACAATAGCAATATTTTCTTAAAAAAATTTCTCTCGTGATGTTACAAGTCAGTGGACTTCAAAATTCAAAATTACATACCGTATTAAAATTGTAAAATGATATTTATGTGCTTATGAGCCTGTTTCATAATCTTTTTTAAACTCAATAAGAGATTCTTTTTGCTATTGAAATAATGAAGAGAAAGAACGGATTCAAGTACTAAGTAAAATAATCTCTTTTTTACAGATAAAGAAATCTGCATGAAGGAACTGGGATGCTTTGCTATCACAGATGACTTTAAAAGCTTAATTCATCGACCAATCAATGTTTTGCCTCATGACAGAGCAACCATTAATACAAAGTGTCTTCTCTACACTAGGAATAATGCCAAAGAATCCCATCAGCTTATAGTGAGTGATCCAACCACTTTTACAGAATCCAATTTCAATAAAGACAACCCTACAAAATTCATCGTTCACGGTTTTATGGATAGTGAACTTTATGGACCATGGATGTTGGTAAGTATGCTCATCGTCATAAAAGCCGTTAAATTTTTTTGTGAGAGAGGTTAACGTAAAAAGCTTCCTTAGAGATTAATATTTAATCGAGAGAAAGTTTTATTGCTCCTTAGTGTTTGATATCAAATAGCTCTGACTGGTGTACAAAATTTTGTTTATTACGTTCAACTTTAGTAAGCACGCTCAAGATTCTCCAGTGAAATTCAAATGGATGAGTATGTTCTACAGAATTTTTAAGTTAAAGAAATTTCTTGATAGACGATGCATTTAAAAAATATGAAATTTTGAATTAATAAAAAACAAAACTTAACTTGTTTAATTAAAGGGTTCATAAAATAGAAATTTTAACTAAGCATTTTGGGTGTTTCATAATCATGAAAGGATATCGAAAAATTTAAGTATAGGTTTAACTTATTTTATATTTTTGAGGGTATATTTTTACTAAGTCAAAAAGAATTATGTGCATTTATTTGCACGTTTTCTTAATTTATCTCTTTTTATCATTTATAAATTATTAAATCCTATGATATAAAACATAAAAGAAAACTCCTTTAACATTTACTTAAGCTGAAAATAAATGTCATAAAAATCACTTGAGATTAAAATATTAATTTAGCCTTTACAAATGTATATGAAGACAATGAGTTTTCCTATGTTACATTATTACGTATTTCATACTTGGTATGATTCAGAAATGTTTGTTTTTTAAAATATAAATTTTTCCTCTTTTTTTCGATTTTATTTTTCTCTAATTTACATTCTATAATTTTTATTATGTTGATATCTATTTTTGAATGAACTGAAATTAAGTGCTACATGTTTTCAACAGAAATAAAAGAAATAGTATTAAAATAAAATTTCAGGAATCTTTTGATAGAAAATTTAGATACAATAGTATTTGAATATTGTAAATAAATACTTCTAAAAATTTGTCTTTTATCTCAAATTATTCTTAATCAATATTAAAATGCTTAAAGTACTTGATAAATAAACATTTTTCAAAATAATAATGAAACTAGGTAAGAAAATTCAAACTCCAGACATTTTTATATCCTCTTTGACTTTATATGTGGCAATTCTCCCTTTACGAGGACATAGCATAGTTTATTAGAAGAATTATATGCAACTTGTTGCAGAAACCATAAATATCTCTCAGATAAATTTTATTTGTTTATAGAAAACTGCTATTCTCTCAACAAAAAATACTATTTTATTCTCTCAATAATTCATTAAAATTATTACAAATTAATTAAAACAAATAAACAATATTATCTAAATTTCATTTTTAATTTTTGTTCTCTAATTAGGATAAAAATTTCAAGTAATTTCTGGAACATTAATATATTTCTTATTACTCTTCAAATTTCAGGATATGAAAGATGAATTTCTCATGCATGGTGATTATAATATCATAGTTGTTGACTGGAGTGGTGGTAACAAACCACCTTACTACCAAGCAACATCTAACACCCGAGTTGTCGCTGCAGAAATGGCTATCGTTGCCCAAGCCTTAGAGGTAGTATTCTTAAGATTTAAATTCACATGCAATTTCAAGACCATTATGATTTATTTTCTGTATATTATTGGTTAAAACTGGATTCATTTAAGTTAATATTTGTTAAGAAAATATCAAAATCTACCCTAAAATAGGAAAAAATAAATAATATTTTCAAACACAATCAGATATGTAAATCTATTCTAGTTGTATCAGATTTAAATTAATTTTATTATATAGAAATAATTATGAGAAAGGACTAAATATTGATCGAGTACGAAAACAAATATTAATACTCCATAAACATGTTATAATCTATGAAACATGATTATATTTATAGCAATACAAAAGCCATCTCAAAATTATTCAAGCCTAATTTTGTAAACATTTTATCCAAAAAATCACCGAACAATTAAAGTTCGTAAGTTTCTTCGAAATTAATTTTAATATAAGTTTCATTCTTTCATTCTATATACTTCTTTTTTCATTCATTCTATTGCCTCTTTTAATTAAAAATTATGGCAACGAGTCAGATTGACAGTAATAATTTTAATTAAAGGAGATGGGTTCATAGAAGTGAAATATTATGCTAAATAATGTACGTTAAACCTGCAAACCCAACATTTTTAAGTTTATCTCTTATTTCTTGTATTCCTCCTTCTTTTAACATCATACTTAGAGCTTTTTTCTTTCATTCATTTACACCTAAGCCTGATAATTATTTCCTTTCCCGCTCCAGAAACAAGGAAAAAAATACTTTGATAATATAAGGATATCTTGTTGCTTTTTCTGAAGGAAGTCTTAAGACCACTTTTCAGTAATTACTAACACGTTTCAATGAATTCATCCCACGCAATCCCACGCGAAACATAATAACAAAGCTCCTCTAACAAAATAAAAATAAACTCTTTCAACATCTTTAGAAATTAAGTTTAATTAACCAAGAACTCAACGAAAATATTTTAGCAAGAGCAGTGAACACGCGCAAATGTCTCACTTGACTTATAACTCAAGAATTTTTAAAATACTTTTGTTTATATCCTTCAAAACTAACTTGCAAACTAAGCTACAATTGCACTAAAAGAGCACTATTATAAAATATATACTACAGTAACTACAAATTAAACAAATTATGCCACAACTTACTTACCTACATATCTGCTTGAAATGATGGATGAGTGGTTGGAAGAATTAGAATGAAGAAACGTTAGGGGAGGGATATATGAGTATATAATTTTTTCGCTCGTTCAGTGTTCAAATACGCAAAAAACAATTTTGAAATTGTAACCGCTCGTTTTCATTAGTTCTCAGTTTCATAAAGATACTTTGTGTGTGTGTGTGTGTGTGTGTGTGTGTGTTCAGTCCAAAAAATAAAAGTTTTAAACTTTTATAGCAAGTAATCCTTTAAGATACTATTATGCCAATGTTCTTTGTGTTTTAAATATATAATTTAGTTAAGCAAATAAAATCAAATAAAAAAAATATATAAATTTTGTATTTTATCTCATGTTAACCCGTTAAATATTTAAACAGTTTGCTGTTCATTATCTTTGAGAATAGGTAATCTGCAAATTACCTAAATAATCTGCATTTACCTTCTAGTTACTCGTTAAAGTGAAAATAAGATCTTCACTGGAACAGTATTAACGTTTCCGTACGCTTACATTAACATAATGTTATTTATTTATTTATCTACATTTAAAGAATCACGTTAATACAATCAAACAATAAACAAATTAGTTGATAGAATGAATTATCAATCAATTAAAAACTATAATACAATAATCAAACTGTTTAAAATATTATTACGATGAAGGAAATGAATTTGCAAAACATTTAATAAGAATATGCTTACTTATTGGTGCAATTAAAAGATTGGGGAGACTTTGAATTATATAGCAATTTGTTTTCGCGACAAGCACACCTATTTGTGGTACATTTAGATTAACAGTCACATTTTCTGAAACCCAATCCAATACTAGGGGAATTTTTTTTTATTTCTGTTTGATGTAAAAAAATATTTCTTCAGCAGGGACATCTTTTTCGTTAAAAATTTCTCTTTTCAAGCACTGAATTCAAATTTTTTATACTATTGTTTTAAAATACCTGCTTCAGTACCATGTTTATAAAAGCCATGCTTTGTTTTAATAAGAACCACAATTAAAAAAATCAAGCGCTCATCAATTTTCGCTCTGTATACTTCGGGTACTTTAATTCTCACTGAGACACCTTCAGCAATATTTGGATGCTTTGCATTAGAAACTGTTAATATTTTATTAATTTGCTTTTCAAAACCTTTCATCACGCTGTATGTTCTGATCCATATTCTTTTTTACAAATATTGCACAACACATTCTAACCATAACCTTCCTCTTTAGGATCTATTTCACCACAAATTACGTAAACAAACATATTACACTATTTATTCTTGTAAGCACCTGATGCTCCTTCGAGAAAACAGTACAGACCATGTCTTGTATAGTTCTCTTTACAGGTTATGTACGAAACTGTGACGGCGATTCTGCTGAAGTTGAGGGTAACTCAGTGATAACTTCTGCAACATGCAGAGGTTATTCAATGAAGGGGTAGGGTAACTGAATGTTCTTCATAAATGTATCCTCAATCAACGTTAAGAAAGGCAATTTGAGATTTCTATCCATAAATTCTCGTATTTTTATGGGTGATTCTGGAGATGCAGGGAATAGACGAATGTTCTTGAGTAAGATTTGACTGTGATCCCATAAAATCACAGTCCCTTGTGAATCTTTTAATTTTTCAGTCTTCTTCAGTATTTATCGAATGTAATACACTTTGTGGTCTAATAGAAGACAATTCCACTTTTGCAGGACATCCGAACAGGGCGTCTTATGGACTTCATTTAATTGCAAGATTATAGGCAATTATTCTTCATGAATCGTACAAATTGTACTATCTCACTCTACTTGTTATTTTGGTTATCTGCCATTCAAGTTGTAAACCTGTTTTCAATGTCTTGATTAGCTCTATTTTACCCACTCTTGATTTTAGTTGTGTTATAAGTCTATCAATAACCATTTTGGTTTCTGAACACAACTGTATGACACATTCTGAGATTTTATTAAAAAATTCGCATTCGCTATCAGAATGCAAAATACTGGGAGCGCTAAAAAGGACAAAAATATCAAGCAAGTTATAAGCTACTTCACCTGCCTGTTTGGATGTGAGCGGCTTTAATGCAACGAATTTTGTTTAAGTGGTCTTGATATAAGAGAAGAAACCTTCCACCTATTTAAGATGGATAATCAATGAGATCCACCTAGATTCTGCTACTGAAATACGATGAAATAATTGGCTTTACAATAATTCTTTTTTTATAACTTTCACTTTTTTTTCTACACCATTTGCATAAATCTAAAACCATTTCTTATTTGGGCTGGATTTATGTTTTTATAAAGTGTATTTAAATGCTTGATCAGTCTGTCTCTTCCACGGTGACCAATTGACAAATGAGTAGAATACAATATGTCAAACAATTCTTCGGCATGGACAAACTTTTTCACACTTTTTTCGCGCATGTAACGACTCAATGAGTTTTTCACAGCCTTGTAAAGTCAACACATCACACCTTTGAATTATTCGTTAATCTCGAGATGATTATTTCTTCTTGAAAATTTTTATTCGCTTTACATCTTCAATTATTGGAATCATACTTTCGTTTTATCACTACAACACTAATATATTTTGAATCTTAAATTTTAAAAAAAAATTCTTAATTTTATTTTTCTGAATTCTTTAAGATATTTCAATACATCAGCATGAAAAACAAATGTGTAGCTTTTAAATACAATTAAGATATATGTCATTAAATTATTACATTCAGGTTAAATTATATCTGAGAGTGAAATATTGTATGGAATAACAATTTGAGTATTTTATATTTTCTCAAATGTGTGCATTTTTCTTTAAAAAAATTGCCTTTAACGAAGAAATTTCTGTCTACTGTATGTTATTTGTTCGGTAACTGATCATTAATTCCTTATCCTACCTTTAATTTTTATAGTACAATTTTGAATTAATTTATTCTGCTCAATTTTATATCAATAAACATCAAGTAAATATCGTAACAATTTACTTTTTAGTAATTACATAAAGGATCGATATTCATCTCGCACGAAAACATTTTTCTACAAGGTGTTGCTATTAAATAACAAAACTGACGCTGTAAAACATTTTATTTTGATATCATACATATTTACTCTTGTTATGAACTTCAACATACACTCTTCCTCTACCCCTACAAAGCTCCTTGCGAATCTACAACTGTTCGAAACAGGTCTGAAAGTTTTCTTCTGTCAGTTTCTTCAGGACACTTGCCTCTTTCTCTTTCACAATTTTGACGTCTCAAATCTTGTTCTTTTTAATGCATATTTCACTTTAGGAAACATATAGAAATTGCATGGCTCAAGATCCGGCGAGCAAGGAGGATGGTTTAACTCTAGAATGCTGTACTTGGCTCGAAACCTCTTGACAGAAAATGCAGAACGAGCCGGAGCAGTCGCTTGGTGAAATAATTTACCGCACGGATTCTTTGTCAACTCCTACAGTCACAGCAATCGCAAGAACACTTAACCGAAGGTCAATTCAAATCAGATTACCGGTTTTTTTTTCGATACGGTCATCCGTTTTCGACGTGGATGGGTGACCCGGTCTTGAATCCTCCTCAACGTATTCTCGGCCATCATTCAAACGCTTAAAGCATTAAAAAAAAACATGTGTAGGAGATAAATATTCATTACCATACATCTCTTTCCAGTAACGGTTTTTCCAAGTTTCATGTGAAATTTCACAATTCGTTGTTCACTAATCATTTTTCTGGCAAAACAAAAAAAATTGCTCTAATGCGAACGAAGGCTATTGTTATATGGATTTGTTTAGAGAAGCGAGAGGCACTGTATTTGAAAGAGAAAGCTTCACTCTAGACAGCTATCAGTCGCTGACGTTTGGCGCATACGTACTTCTTCTGTAACGGCATCAACTTCGTTATTTAATAGCCACACCTCGTATTTACTTTCTAAAATACCTTAAATTTTCTGAAAATATTTTTCATCTAAATTATACAACTTTATCTAGTTTCTACTTCACCTACTTTGTGTAATTCTAAACCTGTTTTTCCTATTAATAGTAATCACAGTTTGAGGAATTGAGTCTTTTAATTTCAGAAACACTTTGGAGTCAGACGAGAGAATATGCATGTAATCGGCCACAGTCTCGGAAGTCACATCGCTGGCTATGTGGGCGCAAGATTAAAAACCCTAGGACGAATTACGGGTTAGAACCACTTTTACTCTTCTCTATCATACTAATAACAGCTGAAAACTCTTCAAATTCTGAAATATATATTTGCTTACTTTTCTGCATTATTTTGAGGGAAAGAATTTCCTTGTGGTTTTATGTGTTACCTTTTACAATACATTTGAAAAATTTGCAATAAGAAAACCAACTGGTTTTCATACAAAATAATAAAGCTATTGCCACTATTTAAAAATTTAGATACATTAATTTTGTATTTTTAGGTTGTGATCCTGCTGAACCTTATTTCCAGAACATGCCAACTAGTGTGAGATTGGATCCTACTGACGCTGATTTTGTCGATGTTATTCACTCAGATGCAACAGATATTTTGTTCATTGGTACGCTTAGCTGTTTTTTTACGATAAATATTTCATGACATGCTAATGTATGGCTTTTATTTAAAGAAAAAATAGCATGAGTTTCCAAATGTGTTTTGACGCTGAAAATCAAATGCAGCCCTTTTTCTTGAAATAGGTTTCTCGGGGTAGATTTAATGTTCATGATATCCAATCATACTATATCCAAGTGACTTTAATTAATACTATTTTTTTTTATTTTTAAGCCTTTCGTTGTCAGGCTTGGGCTTAGAGTGAATTTCCAACTAACACCAATATGAACTTAATGAAATGATTCTTAACCACCGTTTCTCTATTATCATTGTAAAATCACATTCACTATCATACACCAACTACCAACTACTCAGTTCCAACTCTAATATTCAATTCTACTTAGCCTATGTATACATTTCCTCATATCAGTTCATTACACATCTCAAACTCAGTCTAATATGAGCATATCGCGCTTCGTTTCATTGGAAAGGAATTGGAAATTTAAATAATACGCAGAAGTAAATCCAGTTGTTAGTCAAAGAAAAAATCGCGAATAGTCCAACATTACAGCCTTGAGCTATATACTTATTATACACATGCTGGACTTGCTGAACTGGATTAACTGTTGGATTTCAGTTTTAGTTGTATTTAAATTTTTCAAATATTCTACGAATTTGTACTGATTAATTGAACTATCTCAAAAAAAGTCTTAAGCCGCTTTATAAGGTTTGTATAAGAAGAACGGTCTCACTTTAATCAATTTTGTGTTTCAAAAAGTTCTAACATTTAATATCTTTATCACATAAAATTATTTTTTGCCTTATTTGCCTTCATCCCACAAAAACATGAACAAGAAAAGTCAAACATAAATTCAAGTAATATATAAATCAAATAATCAGTTCAACAAGACAACAGTTATGACTTTCCTTTCATGAATTGTAAGATTTGTGACTCAAATAAGAGAGCAACTAGTTTATAAAGCAAATATTAAACTGCAATTTTTTTAACATTGCTTTTCAGAAAAGAAAATTAAAAAAAAATACACGAATGAAAACTAGAAATTATATTTGGCAGTCTCTCATAGTATAATTGATCATTTCATTCAAAAATTCAAAGAAGACCAGCTTGTTTATTTTCAAAAGTTCAGGAAATGCATTTTATACGTATTTGATCAATACAATTGTATTATTTATATTGTATTTTATTTTGATGAAACCCTTTTTTCTAGGATTTGGTATGAGCCATTCAGTGGGGCATGTAGATTTTTTCCCAAATAATGGTCGTAATCAGCCTGGATGCAAAACAGACAAATTTAAGTCCTTCATTACGGAAGGGTTAAATGAAGGTAAGTTTTTATTTGATTTTTAAACACACATATATATATATATATATATATATACATATTCCTCTAAGGACTTTATATTTTAATACTGATCTCTCTTTGTATCTGTCTTTAAGATTTTGGAAGAAATTTAAATTTTAAAAACCAAATTTCTACGTCGGGTATTATTTTTATTATTTAATTATTCTAATTTTTTACACAATACTCTATTTAACACTCATATATGCGAATTTCATGATACTTACTTTAAACTACGTCGGATTATTTTAGATATTTTTCCACAGTTACATTTTATATAAATTCCATTTAAAATGTGTTTAATTCTAGGAATGTCATTATTTATTAACGTTTCCTCTAAAGTGTATTCTTTGTATTCAGGAGTCATGGTATTTTGATGGTTAAAATCGCGATCATCTCATTGTGGCTAGCAATATCCGAGTCGAATCACGGGTTTGAGCCTTGAATTCCTCTAAACTGAATAATAGGGTCTCTATGTGTAAGATTATACTAAACATCAAAGTCGTCAAATGGTGTAACAGTTAGGACAGTAGTGTACGAAATCTGTTATCCTTATGATTCTAGACTGAGATTTAGTACAAAAACGAATAAGTTCTTAGCATAATATCGTAAGAGAAAGGTTCTCAATTCTTGTCTCTTATAGTTCTAACATTCAATTATAATTCCCTGCTGCTACTATCATCTTCTTCATTTATTGTTCATAATTAAAAGAGAATGTCTAAACTTTCCTTGTTTCTCTATACCATAACTTTTTAATAATATACTACGCCTTATTCTTCAAACATCTTTCTTACAAAAAGTGTCATAAAATTCTTTTGTTATTTAACTCCCCCTTATTATTTTATATATGCTTTAAAAAAGATGATTCGAACGAATATTTTTTTACTTCTATTCTCACAAACATACAAATCTTTTTAGATGATTATCACAAAATCTGAAACATAACGATTGTAAGACATATTCTACCTGTAGTTCAAGGATGAAGATAAAAATTTAATAATATTGTTTCTGCAATGAAATTAAAAGAGCTTCTTCTCTTTAAGGTGAATAAGAAATTAATATGTATTTAAATAAACGTCTTTTTATTAGTAGTTTTGGTTTTAATATTGATTATTGATAATAATTCATAACACAACAAGCATATTTTAATCTTTTTTCCCCAGAGTTACCAACCATATCTTAAAGATATGTTATGCGGAGTATTTATTTAGATGAACATAATACACTTTACTATTTATGCACATCATCAACTTCTTAACATTCATTTACTTACAATATTAAACTTTCGAAGCAGGAATATTTTTCTCTTTTAAAAAGCAACTCAGCACTTTTACTTCGGGATTCTAAAATTGGTAAAAATAGAAGTTTCCTTAATGTTTTACATCATCATATCACTATAAATTCTGGAAAAAAATTCCAAAAGCCAATTTATTTAATCAAGTAAATTATTTTGAGAACTATAAAAATAAAAATTATGAACTTAATATAATCTTAAACTTTGAGATACCAGGGTAAAAAGCTTATAAATTGTTTTCCATATAGTTTCTGTAATCTGAATAATTTATAATTTTTATAGTGTATGAGTAAATATTTTTGTAATCAGAATATATATTTCCTTCGTTGTTAAATTAGATTGCGCAAACGCTAAAGCAAAACTTTTCAAGCCTTTTGAAAAGTAATTGCTTTTAAAAACAATAAAGAAGATTAATGCCATTTAGTTCTGACTTTAATGTTTTCCTTATTTAGTTATGAAAATTGCATTTATTTTGATGTAAAAGTATTTTCTAAAACCATTCAAAAACTTTTGTTAAAATAAATTTCTTCAAAAAATTGTAATGTTCTTAAAAAGAGATTCCCCAATATTTTTTATTTTTTATATCCCAGAAGCTGCATTATTATTATTAAATTTAATTTTTTAAGTATTGATAATAATGTCGTTGACTATAACTTCTTTTAATGCCGGGTAAATGAACTTTAAATTTTAGCGAGCCCAATTTGATTTTTTTTAAGGTTTAAGGCGATTTGGTGCATGCAATCATCAGAGATCTTTGGACTTCATGATACACACCATAAACTACCGAAAGGTTCCACCTGTTGGGTACGAATGCACAAACTGGAAAGATTTCTTAGACGGAAAATGTGCAGATTGTGGAAAAGACGCCTCCAGATGTGCAATTATGGGAGTCAGAGCTGATGAATACAAACAGTTTAGAAATTCATCAGTTACTCATAACATGTATCTGCAAACTTCCGGGAAGAAACCTTTCTGGCGTGAGTTTGATTATTTATTTTATCTTAACAATAATAAAAAAACCAATAATTTCTTTATCAGACACTCTCATAAACATTACAATATATATATTTTTTTCAAATAAGTAAACATCAAATTATAAACAAGATTATATATATATATATATATATATTCAAAACATAAATGCAAATAAAAATTAATACATTATGCAATACACAGTGATTCAAAGTCATTTTAAAATTCAATACTTAAAAAATTTGAAAGTATAGAAAGAATCTGAAAGATTACAAATTATTAAAACTATTCAAAAATATTAAGAAAAGAAAAGGAAAACTTAATAACAATAATATATACTATAGTAAAACAGCAGGTGATAATTTAAAAAAAATTCTTTAAAAATGAACAAAAAGGAGATAAAGCTATGTAATACTGCCTATAGATTAGAACATATATGCCCTGCTTAAACATGTTTTATTGATCAAATATGCGTAATTACTAATAGCTCTATAAAACAAAAGGCACCGTTTAATATAACACAGCCGATAAAAAATGGGAAACAAAAGGAAAAGTATTAGAAAACTTCTAATTTTAATCTAAATTCAATGAAAACCACAACTTTAAAATAACTGGCTCTAATACAAAAAAAAAATATAAGTAAAGTTATGAAATAAAACTAGAACAAAATTCATTCATCATTAAACAATATTAATTTCGCCATATTAATCCAAGATTTACTATTGCAGCCAAAAACAAGTCATTAAGCAGAACGATACAATCACCTACAATGAATCAGAAGTAGAATTAATGATAAAACATGTAAAATAAAATTAGAGAAAAAAAATTTTAGCGAAGAGTATAAAAATATTATTTTTTTAAAAAATTACAAATAAAAAAAACAGAAATTAGATACAAAAAAACAAAAGAAGAAAATTATTCTATTTTAATAACTTTAAAAATTAATCCATTTTATAATTTTGATACCTTAAATTTGTTTTTAAAAATTAATTGGTAATCAACTTTAACACAAGTAAGAAATAATTTATTTTAATTATTTTGAAACTTTTAAGGCACATTACCAAATTTAATATTTCGAAGAATATGATTAAATATTATACTTTTTTAAGCATTTCAGCTTATATTGCTGTCAAAGAAAGCTGATTAAATAGATGATGATAAAATAAAGAAAATTTTAAAATACTTTAGCTTATATTGCTATATTGCTGTGTATATATATATATATATATATATATATATATATATTAATTTAAATTGATGGATTTTTATAGTGTATCATTATCAAGTAACTGTGAAGCTTTTTAAACCCAGAACATCTTACAAAGATGTAAAAGGAACTCTTGAAGTCACTTTGTTTGGAACTAGAGGAGACGAATTGGCTAAGGTACAAAATAAGTAAGTATATTTAGGAGATAAGCATTTTGAGACTAGTCTTACATTTTACTTTAATTCAAATAAGTATTTTCACAAATATTTACTTGTTTAAGTTCTTAAAAAATGAAACTATTTTATGAAACGCTTTCCTTTGTCTTCTTCCCTTGAGACCGCGGTAGTCTAGTGATCACGGTCGCGATCTCACAGCCAGAATTGTTTTCGTCAAGTCGTGCGTACAAGTCCTGACGGCCTTTAAGAACCATTGTATAATGGGGCTGATGCATGTTAAATTTGTCTAAGCTCCAAGTCCTCCCTTGGCGTGAAGTACAAGTTTGAAGAGGGTGGTTCCAGCTCAGCTGTTATATTCTCGTCATTTGACCATAGCTCAAAATTGCAAGGTCCGTCATTATTAGAACTCGTGTTGACTCGAAGTATGACGTTAATTAACAAAAAATATTCATCCATTCTCAATTTTTTTTTTTTTTTGAAAATTAAAATTTTGAAAACTGATGCAGAAATCGTTTTTGAGAAGAAATATATGTTCCTATTTTTTGAATTATGTTTTTCTTTTAAATTTCCCATTTTAAAACTTTGTTTACTTTATACGTATATACATGAGTAAGATAATTATTCATATTATTCACAAATGAATTTAGACATTTAATTGTCTTTTGTATTATTAATTGTAATGGATTACGACATTAAGAATTCAGTTTTATTCCTATATTGAACAAAAGTTTTATAAGAAGCACTCATAAAACACAATATTATTTTGTACAATAAGTAATATCCAATTAAACAGAAATTAAAATTGAAGAAGGCAAATCTTTCCTTTTTCCTTTTACTTTCTTTAGACTCATTCTTAAAGAGAAACAGGATTAAACATTCATATCCTGCAAGAAAGCAGAAGATTTATCTTCGATATTTTACTTTTTCCTTCAGTTTCTTACTTGGGGCAGAAACTTTAAGCCAAAATGCTTTTTTTTTATTTTCTTAACACAGTGTGATTGACTTTTATCATGGATCAAGATATCAGTACTTGGTAACAACTGAGAAAGATTTGGGTGAGATTAAAAGTGTTTCTTTCAAATGGGCAAGCTCTTCGAAGAATCCAATCGATCTCATTAAGAAACCAAAGCTTTTTGTAGAGTATATAACAGTCATTCCAATGAACAGCATCGAAGCATCGTAAGTATTATATCAATCATCATCTTGTTTATGTTTAAATAACCAACAAATAAATAACTCAGTGAATTATCTTAAATGTCACAGTTTATTATTTATAGCTTAATGAACGTGTATTTATATATACCTATATAAAAATTGTGCAATTATTAAATTTAATTATTTTTTATTTGTGAAAAATTTACCTTACTCATGTTTTACCGTGAGAAAAATTCGATGTTTTATATTTGCTATTTATTTTTTCTTAACTTTTACCTTTTCTTAACGTTGAACATTTTTAGTCTTTCAAAGTACATTTTTGAATAATTATTTAATAAAAGAAACCATAACTATCTAAAAGCTCATAGATTTAATAATTACAGTATATTGCTTAACAACAATCAAGAATGATAAATAGAAAAAAAAATTACTTTCAATAAATATTTAATAATTAAAATTTTGCGAAAAAAATACTAGAGTATTTTGTAAACATTGTCATCAAAAGTTCTAGATTTCGATTGTGTTGAGCCCTCACACAATATCGATTAAAAGATTTCTCTGAAATGAGAAGCATTAAATTTCAATGATAATTTACATTCATTGATACAAATTTACAGTTTGAAGAAATAGTCCTTTTTTTTTTTTTTTTTTTGAATATGGAGACAGTGACGTTTTTATTTTCTTCTTTTTTCCTTATAGGCCTAGAAACATGACTAACAGAGCCTTCTGCGGCAAACCTGAAAATGGAGTAAATCCAAAAACAATAGCAACTTTGCACAGGGACCCTAAATGTATGAAATAAATTTGTGAACGCTTTTCAATAAATTACTATACAGTTATAATATCATTGGAATTTCTTTTTTTAATGAATTTGAAATGAGCGATATTGTTTTCTGAATATTAATATAGATATTAATTATAAAAGTTCATCAGTCACTATATGTGGATTAATCTGATCTTATTTTTTCATATCTTTATTTCTGCATTGCACTCGGATCTCTTGTGAATATTTCGGAAATATGTGAATGAAATCAACTTAAGCTCTATATCCTTTTATACAGGGTTCCAAAAACTACACACAATGTAATTTAATTGCTATGCATTCAATTTCTTTATCGAGAATAATAAAAATAACATTTTATTTTCTAAATATTTTGTTTTCCTACAGCTTACAGATACAGTGGCTTATCCATATAAGAGAAATCAATTTATTCTGATATTTTCATTAATGACTTTATGAAATTGCAAGAGACTTCTATCCAAGTTACAGGTTTTGTTTTTCTTTTCTTTATATAGTATCTAATGATCGATTTATAGTTTATTAGCGTCCCGTTTAAAAGCAACACGGGGTCTATTGATGAACGACCTCGCAATTTTGAGCCTCGATCAAGTGACAAGGGTGACACTCCTTTCCAAACTTCTGCAAAATGCCAACGAGTAATTTGGAGCTTCGATAGATTTAACATCCATCAGCCTTCCTGCGCGAAGGGTCTTTAGTGGCAACAGAACTAAAGCCGTCGTCGAGAGAAACAACGCCGGTCATGACCTCACAACCATGACCTCATGGCCGCTATATAGTATTCGCATACAAAGGGACATATGCATTATATTCTAAAAACATTAATCAAATATGATTTCAAATTTTCATAGAATTGAAGATATGTAAATTAAGTGCGGTTTTTTTTTTCGAGACTTAAACTTCAAATAAAATAAGTTATTTTTGAAACGCAAACTAATGCTTTTATTTTAGTTTCTATTATGCTTAAAAGTAGAGTAAGAAAATGTCTGTTTAGTGTTTATTTTTAAAAACTGTTCAAATAAATATAATACCAGCGAAATATGACTTCGCAAAAAAAAACTTAATTATCCCCTCAGCTCGAAATGTCATTAAAGAACTAATTAAGTTGAACTCATTTTCTCTCTCGCTCTCATTCTTCGGCATATACATTTAAATAACATCTTGAAACCATAAATTAAATAATAATTTATTTTCACTGTAAAGAGCAGAAACTAAAGGGGAATTAGCCCCTTGATTAGTTCATTAAATTTTTACCAAATTTGTGCAACTCATGAAAGTAGTTTTAAGCATTATCACTTCGAATTAACTAAAAGTTTGTTTCAAATTCTTGTTGAAAGTGCATGAAACATGTATTTGAATTATTATATAAGTAGATGATATATCTGATAAAAAAAATTGTTGTAGCCGTATTTGTGAGAAAATTAAGCACATTATATATCAAATGAATATTGAAAATTTAATGCATTAATAAATTTAGCAAGTATTCAAAACAAAAATTCCTTATAAAACAAAAATATGATGAGCATTTTTATCAAAAGAAAAAATTCAATATTATTATACTATACAGTACTGCAAGTCCAAACCGATTGTTAATTTTATGTAATATGTTCTTCACTAGAAAAGATCAACGCTCTTTCAAAAAGGGGAAAACATTTATAAGAAACACACAGATTCACTCGTTCACAAGACATGGAAAGTAAAAGCAGGGAACTGGGGCGTAAGTAGTGTCACCAATTTTATACAAAAGCAAGCACATGCGCTATTGATAATATCAGAAGCAAGCATAATCAACACAACATCGATTGAAAGTACTCATAACAGCACCAATACAACAGTTAAAATGTTACGACTTCAAACGGAATTCGATATCAGTTTACAATACCAACATCGGAAACTCTAATTTCAACTCAACTTTGTTTTTATTTTATTAAAACCTATATTTTTCAGTGAACGATTTCTTGGAAACCAATTGATACAATTTTTTGATCTTGACACAAAATATTTTAATAAAGTAAAAAGTTGCAGTTACAATTTTTTTTCAATTCATTTTGTATTATGATAATTAAAAATTATATATAAATTTAATGGTGCAAGAGCTAGATATGGATATGTTGCGCCAAGCAAGTGTGATCAAAACAAAAACTGTGATATAGACGTTTGAAAAAAATGGGGGGGGGGGGAGAAATATACAAATTGGATGACAAGAGCAGGATCGGAAATAAAGAAGGATTGCTAAGGTATCCTGAAGGCACGTTATCCGTCTTTAACAAAAACTATAAAGCCCATGAAAAAGAGAAGATCTCTAAGATTCTTGGGAGTCATTATTCCCGTACTTACCTAAGGAAGATAAACCTGTTAAGGGGGAAAATGTAAGGAAATAGAATATTTTCTTTCGTTCTTTTTTGAAATGCGATTTCAAAAGAAAACAAAAGGATCTTAAGTAATTTATTACAATTACTTTAATTTGAGATAAAAAAAAAACTTAAAATAGGAAATATTCTTTGAATTGTAGCTGAGATCTGTATTTGTTATTTTTAGGATATCAAGGAATGAATCAATAATCTTTTAATTTATTTTAAATATTGAGTTTATTGATTTACTTGTCCCAAATACTTTAAGAAAATTCAGCCCTGAAAGTTTTTGGATTTTATATTATATCTTCAAGTTCCTTACACTCGACACACAAATTAATATTTTACCAAAAGTTTTTTCAAAGTATTATTTTTAATAACAATTTCTCTTGCTATGATATATTCAACATTAAGAATTTTTTAATTTAAAGATTTTAATATAAAATATACAGAGTATTTTTCTTGACAATTTAATAATATCCCATTTTATAACTGAAGTAAATGCACTAGATTTCAGAGCTGAAAGGATCTGAGGACTAAAATATAAAATTAAACTTTTGGTTTTAAGCCCTTTCTTTTCTGAATTCATATTCATAATGCACTAAGTAGTTGGGCACCACACATTTCCCAATAATTTGTGTGGAGAGAGTAGTGCTGACTCAAGTGTCGTCCTCGTCACTTGACCGGGGTTCAAAATTACGAGGTCCGTCGCCAATAGCCCCCGTGTTGCTTCCAATGCGACTTTTATGAAGCCTATCAAATCAAACTTAATATTTTTTCTAGTTTGCTACCTACTACATTTAATGATTAATAAATTATTTCTAGTAGCCATAACTATGCAGCTTCTGTATATACACTGACTTATAAAAGTAAAGCACACAAAGTAAATTTTCAATTTTCAAAAATTTGTTTGAATTTGAATATCTTAAAATCACTGTAAATGCAGATGGCAACAAGTGCATATATATATTACATCCAATCACAATTGGCTGTACGGATATGTGCGAATTAGTCAATCGTTGAGGACGCCAACATTCTCAAGAGTTTGAAAAGAAGCAATTAAATGATGATAAGAAGTATTTATAAGTTTCACATGATTAGTTTTCATAATATCCATGTTTCTATGGATGAAACAAAAAAAATGGCAAATAAAAAATAAGCACTTTTGTGCTGTCAGAATTGTTATGGGTCTCCTCAAGCCTTTTGTAACATTCTTACCATGCCATGAGGAGGCATGTTAGAACAACATTTTTCTGCATACACTAAAATATGCAAATTATTCGTGTGCACCTGCAGTGTTGGTATTTATACATGTGCAGTCCTAAGAAGAACATAGCAGAAGAGAAAAAGAGCTTTTTCCTTGGTGTTTTGATTACTCTCCTCCACCAACTATCCATCGTGAGTTTCCTTTTGGACCTATTCGGATTTCCTTCTCTCTATTAACGAATGGGACCTGACGAGTTCATTCTGGATAAATAGAAGACATTTTGAACTAGTAGATTCACCGTTCTTGCAACTAACCTAAGTTCTCTATGGTCGTTTATTGAAAGTTCGAATCTTGCTTGCACTGATATCTACTAGGTTACTCAAAATATGTTTTCCTATTCATTGTATTCCATACTAGCTTGATAACTTTCCGATATGAGCTATATCCCTTCTGTTATCCATTAGCTATTACTTCTGTAAATATTTGAACTAACTTCATTTCTGATTTTTGTTCTACTTAAACGAGTGATATTCTTATACGCAATATTATTTTCAATAATGAATAAATGTTGATGCTTAAAATATTAAATTGTCCAGGATTATTCGGAAAAACTGACCTGAATCATTTAAAGTGCAGTATATGCTTGAGCATTCAATAACACCTTCAG
Source organism: Nephila pilipes (assembly GCA_019974015.1). Lineage (NCBI taxonomy): Eukaryota > Metazoa > Arthropoda > Arachnida > Araneae > Nephilidae > Nephila > Nephila pilipes. The sequence goes on from BMAW01131409.1 coordinate 707,644, forward strand.
AATCGTTGAAAGAGGACAATCAGTTAAAGATGGAGAGTTCTCTTTAGTATTGAATACTCGGTAGTTGTTCGATTATGGAAAATTCTAAACAAGTCAAATGGTTAAAGGGAGACCAGCCCATGGTCATCCCAGAGTTTCCACATTCTCTGATGCTCATTACACTGATATAGTAGTCAAGAGGTATGGACGAGAGACTTCCCCAATTGTTACATTTACAATTTCAGAGTCTATTGATAAGGTTATATCTGTAAGTATTACTCGACAAGGACTCCTCATGAAGAGATTGTAAGCCCAAGTAACACGAGTTTGTGTTCCTTTTACAATTCAATGCGGAGGAGCAAGATAAAAATGGTGTCATTAACATGTCAGTCAGATTATCTTAGAATGGTGCCACGTCCTGTTCACAAAAGAGTCCAGATTTGATTGTATAAGATTGGAGAGAAGACAAGACACTCTCAATCTTACGGATAATATCATTGAACATCAGACATTCAGAGATAGTGGTATCATTGGGGTAACTAGAATTCCAAGTGGATATCATAAAGAAATGAACGTCTTTAATAGCGGTTCAGTGACAATAATGCGGTATCATAAATACCATTGCGAGACTCTATGGCGCAGCAATTGGTCCTAAGTTTCTCCTTGTGGATGATAACTACCGTCCGTATCGAGCCTACATAGTTGACGAGTATCTGGAGAGGGAGGGTATTTCTCATATGAAATAATCTGCATATTTCTCTAAGCTTAATTACATAGAAAATCTTCTGGAAGACATCGGAAGTGCTATTTTTGCTCATTTTCCTTCCCTGTATTAGAGGGATTGAAACTGTCCTTATTGAGGAATTGCCTTTGCGAGTATCTACGATGCGTTATTACTTCACTGAAAAAATATATATTTGCAATAAAGTGTACACGAAAGTCCGTGTGGTTACATACCTATTGAAAGTATAATTTTTTCCCTTGTATTTAAGAATTCATTAATAATCCAAATGTACCATCACCATACAACTTACGAAAATAAAAATACTTTTTCATCTTTTATATATATATATATATATATATATATATATATATATATATATATATAAACTTTTCTCTTTGGTTTTGAAGTTAAGAATATGAATATGACTTTATTCCTATATATTTTTCTTCTATTGCATAGATCTAAAAACTGTTTTCATGAAAAGTTTTCTAAAAATATTTGAAGGATTTCCTAATTTCAGAATTCGATTATAACTATTATTCATATATTAAAGTGAATTTTACAAAAATATTTTAATTTCATATTAACATTTTCATGATGGTATTTTAAAAAAAAATTCTGTTTTCTTACATATTTTCCATTAGAATAGGAAACCTCCTTGCCTTTTATATATTGATCATCAATAACAGTTGTGTACGTATCTTGTGAATAACAAATTTAATAATTCATCAGCTAGATTTTTTCTCTTGTAATGGCATATACTTCCATCTTAAATTAAACACTGACACATTACATTAAATAATCAATTTAATTCCAATATACTACCAATGCATTTTTTTAATTTTAAGACTTCCTATCAAATGTTATAAGCCTATTTGAAAATTGTTTCTCAAAACCGGTTTTTCTGAAACACCAACCTACTCT
>BMAW01131409.1:709670-740626 GCA_019974015.1 Nephila pilipes
TGTTGCGAGTAAATAGCGATAAACAGCTTTCTTAATCATCGACTCGTTGCTGTTTTTGTTCCATCGAAAGCAATCGCGGCACCCACTTGGAAAAAACCTTTTTCACTTCACTTCAAAAAACCTTTTTCAGTAAATACACTTCCATATGATATCTGTGTCATCTCAGCAATCTCACGGAGCTTCACTTTACGATCTTTCATTATAATTTTTGTCACTTCACTCACATTTTCCGGTGTAACGGCTTCCACAGGTCTACCCGAGCGTATTTTGACACGTTTCAAGCAAAGATTAGTACTCTAGAAAGACCTGGTTACTGGTTTACTACGAGCGCCATCTCTGGGTCAGTCTCGGGAGTTATTGATTGATGTGTTATATATATATATATATATATATATATATAAATGATCAAGGTGTGTAAAAAATTCATTTTGTCCGTAAATGTATTTTTTATAAAACAAGAGGGAAAATTTATATTTTTTTAACATTAATTTATCGTATAACGTATGTCTCTATTTTTCTGTAAAACATAAATGCAAGCATGAAAGAGTATTTTGAATAAGTTCTGAAGTCACCGAAAAAGCTTAAAAAATGAATAAATATATTTATCATAAGAAACGTAGAACTTCACCGCTCACTGCATATATTTTCATATATTATCATTGTTATCTCAGAATTTTTGAAAAAAATAATAAAGTTGAGAAACTGGAAATAAAAAATTTTCGAAGTATCATTTAATGCCATCGGATTGATAATTTAAAGGCTTGAGAACTGGTGTGTGTGTGTGTGAAGTTAACATTTTTTGTCTTTATTAATTCGGTTTTCTTCCCTGAGAAATATTTTCTGCAATGAATGAATGCCGGTAATGTTAGAGATCGGTCTTATTTATTTATTTTTTTTCTGTACGCCCCAATTTTCCAAAAAAGGAGTACAAAATAGGAAGAAAAATAATTTTTATTTAGCCAAATTATACTTGACACAAACTTTCAGCTTGAGAAGTTTCTTGATCAATTGATAGATTGTTAAATGTCCCACTTAGAAGCTACACGTTGAACTCTGACCTCTTAACTTTCAACCTCCGTTAAGTGACGAGGACGACATCTTTGCTAGCATACCTCTCCAAATTTGTACACCTTACATTTGAGAGGACTTGAACCTTCGACAGATTTTAATCACTTTAACCCAGCTACCTAATGGTATCAGGACTCGAACCTACAACTCGACAGAAATAATGCTGGGCATGAGCCTGTAGACAGGACGTCACGGCAACCGGTCACAATCTTAAAGGTTTTTATAACATATATATATATATATATATATATATATATATATATATATATATATATATAATCCTTCTCTAGTTAAGTAGGGACATCATGTCTCCGAGGCACACTAGTGATATCATTCTTCTCCATTGGGTTAACCGTCTATGTCAAAGACGGGTGACGATTCTCAGGGTACCTTAGCCATCTTCTTCTATTTTCGACCCTTCCTCTGGTTAACCAATTTTTTTAATTCTTCAAGCGTCGAATTTAATTTTAAGCGACTATTTAATTTTTTTTAATTCTTGAATCGTCTGTTTAATCAAGATCATTTATTCATTTTTGCTGAGAGAGAGATGCAATAAATATCTATAAGGCAAGAGATTAAGCTCCACGGTCTGAGTTGCATGAAAAGAGGCCGAAGAGCGAATTTTTCCTTACCTTCGCTTTTATAGATGGGATTTCTAATGATCACGTGCCAACTCACGAGTTATAAGATGAAGTGATTCTGAGGGACTTAAATTGTCCCGAAAGCCCAGTAGGGATTATCCCTGCAGGTCATCGATTGAGAGAAACGGAAGTTCAGCATATTTTTATTGGCGAATGAAAGGATAATTTGGAGTTGTATAAGAAATTAAGAATGAACTCTTTACTTTTGAGTTAGAGAATAGTGAAAATAAGGAAATTAAAATACCTGTTCTGTGAAATTATTACAAATTAAAGTTTAATCATTGCATATATATATACTCTATAACAAAAAAAAATCGATGCTCCAAGAAAGAGTTGCCCGATTGTAATGAAATTTCGTATGCAAAGACATTTGGACTGAACATGCAAATGATTAAAATTTGATGTCCAATGAATGAATAACGAGAGCTACACCTCATCTGAACTGCGCACTCAACAGGTGTATATAAGAAGCGATTCTAAATCGGATGGTCAAATTTTCTGTTACATTGCGATTTAGGATACCTTTCAAGGACTAAAAAATATCTCGCCGCTGGATTCGAACTCATTATGAGCAACTGTTAGAGTTTGAAAGAAGTCGTATCATTGGATTAAAAGAGGCAGAGCGGACAAATCGGAGAATCTCTCGTCATATGGATCGAAGCGATGCGGTTATTAGAAGATGCTGGCAAGAATTGGTGGACAATGGCAGATTTCAGAGTCATGAGGGTAGAGGTCGACCTAGGGCCACAGAAGATGGGAAGGACAGAGTGATTGTCAGATCAACTGTCACAGTGCCTGATTCATCGTTATCAACCATTAGAAGTGCGACCCGCACACGAGTGTCCACCATGGCCATTCACAGACGGCTGGTAGAGCAAAATCTATGCTCATACCGACCGCTACGCCACCTGCCACTCAAGCCTGCACATTGTCGAGCCAAATTACAGTGGTTCTTGGCTCGATCAGGTTGGAATGATGCTGACTGAGGACGCATAGTGTTTAGCAACGAATCCCACTTCCAACTGTGTCCTGACTATCATCGAAGATGTGTATGGAGACGCCCGGGGCTGCGTGCCGATTCTGCTTTCAATATTGCACGCCACACAGGCCCTCAAATAGGAATTAGGGTCTGGGGTGCCATTTCCCTTGATAGACGGATCCATTTGGTCGTGATTAGAGGCACACTTACAGCATAGCGGTACATCGAAGACATTCTGAGACCTGTTTTGCTATCGTTCCTTTTGCAGTACCCTGGCCTTATATATATATATATATATATATATATCGATTTCATACTTTTATCTAGTTTCAATAGCCATTCTTTAAATATTTTTGAAGTCATCCAAACTCGCTTGTTCACATTTTAGTCTACTGGTAGTGCAGTCTCTTAATGTTTTTAAAACATCTTGGCTTTAAGAATCTTCCAATTACAAGAGGTTTTAGTTTATCCTATTTTTATTTATTTACATATTTTTACACAGCAATACTGCTAATCTCTGTTTGGATTTCTTGCCTCCTTTACAAGTTTATTCTTTGAAAGCTAGTGGTCGTACAGGTAATATCTGGAAAAATAACCTCGTCTCATCTGCGTTTTCAAAAATTTTATACATTTATCTCTGATGCCATATGCGTACGGCATTCAATGTCACTGATTTTTCCTTACCATGTAACTCATGGACATATATCCCAAATGGATCACGAAACCTTTGTAGTCATACATTGCTAGCTTTGAAATCTGGGTTCCCCATCATACATGCAAATTTTCTGGCTTGCTCACAAATAATTGGCCCATTTAAAGGTACATTCAGTAACGGGTTTACCTCTAATTTCAACGTATAAGCATCTACTACGTCATTTAAAGCTATCTTTATCCTCTTTCTTTGTGGATAGATATCATTAGAGTTGAAATGTTTTCAATTTCTTTCTGTTTCTTTAAATATGTTGCAACAGTCGATTGTAAAAATCCATATTTTATGCAAAAGTCAACTTACTTCAGACCTCTATCAATATTTTATATGATGTGTTTAATTTCACTTCGATTAATATTTATTTCTTGGAACCATTTTTACCAATTTTTAGTCAACGAAATAAACCGACACACACCCAAAACTCACAAATAAATTCATGAAAATCTTCTAGCATATTACGAGAATAATTCCCTATTTAAATCTCCGAAATTGACACAATTTATCGGAGGTTGAAATTCTTATGACGCCCATGTGTGAAAAAAAGAACGTATCAAAAAGTTTACTCCCGGGCGCTTCAAATTTTTATCTATCACTTCCTGTAAAAGGAATCCTTGACTATTTTTTGACAAGAGGGAATAGGAATAAAGTTCATTGTTGTGTTGTCCAGGAAATGTCAACTTTATTTTCCAATCACAAACAATGTATTTTCTCGTCATCATCTTTACATCATCAAGAGCAATGCAAAAACTGCAATGAAGTTAAACTATAAGGAAAATTATGTGTGAATTCATGCTAATTTACTGCTGGGACTAATACAGTTCAAAAAAGATTCCTGATGAGCAATGTTAATGTTTTTCAAAAAGAATAATAGTTGTAACAATCCTAATTAATCGAGTATTTTAATTCCAAATTACAGAAAAATAACAATAAAAATATACAAAGCAAATGTGTAAGATTTTTTTTATCTGATTTTATTTCCTAGTTTCTATATTTTGGGATCATAGTTTTTTTCTTTTTTGATATAATTTAGGAATAAAATTTATAATTTCATATTATTTACATTTGTTATATTTGCACAAAAGCATTTAACAATTACAAAATACATGGTGATTTTGTTTTTATATATATATATATATATATATATATATATATATATATATATATATATGAAATAATAGTAAGTTAAACGAATTATCAAGAAATAAGAAAATGTTAAGTTTGAAAAATTTTTAAAAACCATAAAATGCTTTGAAAAAACAAAAATGGAGAATAATATATTGAATGATGTAATATATATATATACAAAATAACCATGTATTTTGTAATTGTTAAATACCTTTGTGCAAATATAACAAATGTAAATAATATGAAATTATAAATTTGATTCCTAAATTATATCAAAAAAGAAAAAAACTAGGATCCCAAAATTGTTGGTTCTGTTACAAAATATAGAAACTAGGAAATAAAATCAGATAAACAAATCTTACACATTTGCTTTTTATATTTTTATTGTTATTTTTCTGTAATTTTGAATTAAAATACTCGATTAATTAGGATTGTTACAACTATTATTCTTTTTGAAAAACATTAACATTGCTCATCAGGAATCTTTTTTGAACTGTATTAGTCCCAGCAGTAAATTAGCATGAATTCACACATAATTTTCCTTATAGTTTCATTTGAAGTTAGTTATCAAATCAGATATATCAGTCTCCTTTATGACAATGAATGAGTATTATGAAGCCCGTTGCCAGCGGTTGATGTTGCAATGTTTTTGAGGCATCAGACTAATTAAACAAAAACATGCTCGCATTGTCTTACATTTATTAGCTTCGTAAGGTACCTTTATTATAGTAAGTGATTAAACATCATACATGTTATTCGAAGTCTAAGTCGAAAAACAATAAATTACATTTCCTATTTATTCAATATATTTGATTACAAATGCTTAAAATTTCCTTTTTGGATTGAAAAGACAAACAGTTACATATAAAATATTTTTACTTCGTAATAGCTTGAAAGAAAAGAAAAGAAAATCAAGTATGAGACATAAAATCATTCAATAAATAACAAAATGCTAATTTTACTGCACAAATGTTTTTCAAGTACTAAAATCTTATTTATTAAAGATTGCTACAATGGTAATTCTAATAAAATATTCGATTGGATATTTTTTTCTTGGTAAAAATTCGATATTGTTACACTAAGAAATGTTTATCTATTGCAATAAATATTTATGAAATTGTGGTAAATATTCACATATGAGACTTATACATCTAAAAATACATAGAATTAGGAAATATTTACTCATATATTAGGAAGAATTTAATAAAGGGAAAAACCAGTTCCTTTAATATTTGCATACTCATATATCTGAACTCCTAATCGCTCCCAGAATAATTTGATCTAATCAGATAAAGATAATAAGTCGTATCTTTTCACATTGCAGATATATATATATATATATATATATATATATATATATATATATATATAGGCTTCGAATTCGATATTTCAGAGTTTCATTAGATTTTTAATTTCAAATAAAGAGCATATCAGATAACCCTGAGACAAATATATTTATTGAAAGAGTTTGCAAAGACCAAATATATTGGAGCAAAAAAAGAAAATTTCTTCTCATCGGAAGATTTATTCATATATAAATCAGACATTGCATACGTGTAACCGCGCAATTAATATACACATGGGGAATTGCTAGAAAAAAGGAAGGAAAGTATTTCAAAGAGACCCACAATCATGTATAGCCATCCGAACATCACGTTCATAAAGAGAAAGAGACCTTTACTACCATTAACACTATTAAGGCATAAGAAACGTGCAAGTCTCATCATTTACTTTATATATACGTTAATAGTACAAACTTTCAGAAAATAAAAGACTTGAACTAAGAAATAAAGACAATAAAATAGATAAAATTAAATCTATCAAGGTCAAAAAAATTGCTAGATGAAAGATTATTTAATAAGAATGACTAAAGATCGTGTGGATGAAAAATCAAACAATAATTTAGCATGTTCTGATAAATATAAAACAATATGGAATATTTTCCCTATATTGTTTGTATATTTTAACATTTGAAAATTTCTTTTCCAATCATTGAAAGAAATAAGAATGGCATAAATGTCATTCGTAGTTTTTCTCAAAAAAGCTGAAAACATATTTCTTTATATCTTCATTCGTTAAAAGAAACCTTCCTCTTCCTCCTCATGCTGAGTTTGGAAAAATACACTCAGTAACAGATGTATTTAAAACTGAGCATCAGTCATAAACTTCTGTTACAAAAAAAATGAGTAAATTTAAGCAATGCAGAAAAGTCTTTCAAGTGCAACTTTTTTTTAACTATGTCGGTCATACAGAAGTCGTGTTATTTTGCATAAAACTTTTTCCTTCCCATTTTAGAATAAGAATCATGTAAATGAGAGTTATGCTTTAGTGCTTCGAAGCAGAACTTTTTAAATGGTATGTGGTTAAAAATGCAGTTCAGTGTTGTGAGAATTTCCAGTTCAGGGTTTTTCGGCTAGTATTAGCAATTTCAGTTTTTAGTATTTCTCTGCGAATTTCAATTTTTGGACTCTTATATTCTTAGTTCTGAACTACTAAAAGTGTGACAAATATGTTTAAATAGAAATTTTGTCTTATGAGATTTCTCATAAAATGTCAGATTTCAATCTCTTTTTCTAAAATATCCCCTACAGCATCGACGCTACTTTTATGAAATCTCCCACCTCAAAACGATAAACTTGTCAAAAAAACCTTGAAATTGCATAGAGTGAACAGAAACTTTTAAATCTAATATTGAAATAAAACTCCGTAGTTGTGAATCAAAATGTTATTTTACTTTGAATTCGTAAAAGCCTAAATTTTGAAAATAATTGGGGAATGAAAAGAAATTAATATATTATTACAGTTCTTTTAAATATATATTTGTTTGCTTAATAATCATACTAGAAATGTTTCGTTAATAATTTGTAATTTTGATCCCATATCCCCTTTGTTAAAAAATATGACATATGTCAATTTCTCTTTGTCAAAAAATATAAAGGAAAATAGTAATAAAAATATTTTTACTAACCACTGCCAAATAAGATATAAACAGAGATTCGTAATACAAATAATGGCTAAATCCTCTATAAAAGTATAAGGACGCTACAAAAGGTGTTAGATGATTATTCTAATTGCATTATGTTAATTTATTCTAAGTTAGATGTTAATTATAAAATTCTAGTTAAGAGTTTATATTTAATTTTATTGTGTTTTACTCGAACCCTGTGATCTTGATACGGGTGGGTTCATGATTGAGATCAATAATATGACTTATTTTTTGGCTCATGTCTAACTTTCAGTTCGAAATACTTTTGGAATGAAGTCATTTGTTACCCATTATTTGTCGTGACTTTTGAGGAATGTCTCTTATGTATTTCAGTTTCTTATTTAAAGAAATATAAATAGAACTTTTCCTAAAATTGAAATTCTATTTAATTGATACATAAACACTGTCAAAATGATGAAGAATGTTTTATATTATATTTCAAGCTCTTATAAAGGTATATTCTGTATTTTTATTTACTTTTTGATGTGCGCGTTCCTCTATTAACATATTTTATAATACATCATTACATGAAATTGTTGTATATATATATATATATATATATATATATATATATATATATATATACTGAAAATTTATGAAAGAATAATTTAAAATATTTAAAAAAGACAAAAATCCAGAAAGAAATGTAAAAATGAAAGAAAAATAAATGAAAATATTGAACCCAGCAAGTCAAAAAGCAATATCGGGCTGAGGATCGATTAAGCGGGGTTAAACTAGTTTAATGGTATCAACCTTCCCCCTTTGCGACTTGGTAGGCTGAATTGGGAAATTCAAATTGCAAAAGAGTTCATGATTAAAAGATGCAAAAAAATTCAGCGATAAAATCTACAAAAATAAAATCTATAATTCTTGGTAGGCTGAATTGGGAAATCCAAATTACAAAAGAGTTCAATGATTAAAAAGTGCAAAAAATTTCAACGATAAAATTTACAAAAATAAAATCTATAATTCTAAAAATTATCAACAAATCAAAATATAAAAATTACTTACAAAATTCAAAGAAATGAAGATTCAAATATGTGAGTAGTAAGACGGAATTTTCTTTAAGCTTCAAGATGTATATCACATACTCAAAATGAAAAAAATATAACACATCATCACCATATAAATTGAAAAAAGATTTAAATCATTGTTTGATTGGTAATAAAATGTAAAAGGATGCAAACAATTGGTTGGTAATAAGTTGTATGGTAAAGGAGTATAATGGTCAAGAGAGTGAGTAAAAATGTAAGCTGTGTAAATGTAAATAAATAAATAAATTCTTCACGGCTGGACCACTAACAAGCCGACTTTGTGGACCTATTGTCGTGTGGTGAATTTGGAATTGGATCACGATTCGCAAAGATGTTTAATATATTTGTGATGTATATAAGTATTTAAGAAATTTATTGGATAATCATGATCTAAACAGTTGTTGAAGAATTTTTTAATGTTATTAAACTTGTCTATTTTATGTCTGGTTAATTTGTTATTACGTAATAAAAAGCCCAATAAAATATTCCTATAAATGGATCTGTGTAGATTACTGTTCCAAAAAGGTATTTTAATTACCTGGAATTCGAATCTCTCTCTTTTATCGTAAATATTACTAATTAGTCTATTGTCAACAATTTGCAAATCGAGATCCAAAAATTCTACTGTATTTAAATTAAGATTAGTTTTTAATAATTTGAGATAATTAGGGTAAAATGAAATATTTGGTTTAAATTCCTCAGTTTTACCTAAAATAATTAAATCATCTATGTAACGAAAAAGAAAGTAAGAATCATTGTCAATCTGTTTTAATTCATAAAAATGTAAATAAAAAATTGGCCAGACAATTACTAGCTGGACCTCCCTGAGGGAGACCCTGAATTTGTTTATAGAGATTTTGACAGAAAATTATAAAATTCTCTTGTAATACAAGTTTAATGAGAGTATTGAATTTTTCACGTTTTATTGTTTGATTAAAATGATATTTATTGTATAAAATTGCAAGAACCTTAATTAAATCTTGAATATCTATTGAGTTAAAAAGGTCTTCAAAATCATATCCATGTATAGAGAATACCTCTTGTTCCTTCATGTTTTTGACAATTTCAAAACTATTTTTAATAATAGCAGTATTTTCAATATTGTCAATAGATTTTTGAAGAATGGATTGTAAAAGTTTGCCAGATTTAGTGATATATGTGTTATATCCATTCGTAATACTTCGAAATTTGACAGGATTTTTGTGAAATTATTATATATATATATATATATATATAATATATATATATATATATATATATATATATATATATATATATATATATATATATATAGTGCAGAATTTGATAAGCACATCAACAAAAGTGTGTAATTATAGGTATAGAAGAGCTTAAAACATATCTCTTCCGATTAAAATGTTTATAGTAATTCATAGTTTATTTAATTAATATATTATTTGATAATTATCTTTTGCTTATAAATTATTTTAAAAACTTTTAATAATTGCCTTATTGTACTAAATAAAAAATGCAATTCTGTGAAGGAAAATAATTCAACACATGGAGAAGAAATTTAGTTAATGATCCCTAATTTCAATTCTTAAGGTATTCATTAGAAGAGGATTTGTTTCAGAATAATTTTTATTTAATTTCTTAAAATTTTTCTGGAATATAATAAGTTATTTGTTCTACATGCAGCTCTCAGAAGCTGTGTGATAACTATTCTAAAATTCATATTGAATGCGAGTACATGCTGAAAAATGTTTTATCTATAGCATTAAAATAGGATATTTTGAGCTTAATTTTTTTTTAAAAAAAATGGCTTAAAACAGCTCACTATATTTCACTATAAGAAAACATAACACATTTTTTCTACTGTAACTCGAAATTTCTTAGCTGATCATAATTACCTTCTTCAGTATATTTCCAAAATTTTTTTTACTCTTGTTTACTGTAAAATATTTTTGAACATTCTGTTCCCATAATCATTAAATAATGTAATCAATATGAGCTTCAAAAACTTTACAATATCATAATAATCTAATAAAATAAAAAAATATCTTTTTTTTTCATTGTATTCATATCGAAAGAAATTTCTCTTGCCAAACATTTATTTAATTACAGTATAATAAGCTAATATTTTGGTATGATATACATGAAAATTCTCAGAACATTCATCATGCTAAAATCATAACATTTTAAACTTTCTTAATCAACCAATCAAATTAAAATAGACTAGCATATTTTTTTTGTTTTTGATGAAATTGGCTGATCGAAACAGGTGCTGTGATAAGAACCATAATAATTCGATATGATCTAGAAATACCACGTAAACAACTCTTTATCGTGTGTTGTTTATCAGAACATTGATTTACTAAAGAGAATTTAAAACTCATGAAAATATAGTTCTTTCATTTTTCACTCTGAAAAAAACGCTACATCCATAATGAAGTTCAAACAGTTAATCTTTGCTTGGAACTGGACTTTATGCTTATCCGTGACGTATGGTAGTGTTATTCCACAGAACAATTCCCTGCAACATGGCCTTATTGGGGGAGGTAATATTATAAAGTGTAAATTTGGTTCTTGAAATATGTTAAGTTTCATTAAAATGTCTGTTATTTTATTTAACTCTATTTAATTCAGTTTCAGAAAGCTACAGTATTACTATTCAAAGGTGTTACAAAAAATTAATAGTTTGACTCTGAAATATAATTATAAATTATTTTTTTTATTTCTGGTTTATATAGTGGAAGAACTTTTGAGATTTTTTATTTAACATTTATATCCCATTCTTTGCTTAATACGTATTTACAACTAACTGATCGATAAAAAAAATATTTAATGAAACTGAAAATCTTCAATTGTTTGACAAAACTATGAAACTGAAAATCTTCAATTGTTTGACAAAACTGTATTGTATTTTAAATTTTTTTTTCTTATTTTAGCAACCAAAACTGATAACACTAATTGACAAAATTGTAAGAATTACACCTACAAAGATACAGAAGGCTTAATAACATAAATATGATTTCTTTACACATTACCGAAATTTATTCAGATGATACAGTAAATAATTTGCTCTAAACATGCTTATAGAGGTAAAAATTTAGAACTATCACTTGAATGTTGGTAAACAAACCTTTGAATCTTATTGATGTTAACACTTTTTTTAAAATTTTGATAATAAGCCGTTCAATACACAAAGAAATTATATTCCTTTACTATTATCCCATTTCACAAAACACTCAATTGTTGTAAAAATTTATTATTTTATATCTAATTCAAATTTCAAAACCATTTTATAAAGGTAACTTTCTTATAAAATAAGATCAAACTCTGATTCAAAAAAAAAATTACTTTTAAACTATTCATAGGTTATTAATTGAAACCATGAACTCTAATGTGTATCGTTAAGGATCTGAACATGAGAGTTCTTGAATATCTATAATCATAAAATATATGAACATCTTAGTATTCTATATTGTAAAACATTAGTTTAAATACTTGGTTTTCTTTCAATTCGATTTAAAAATAAATTTTTCAGCGTTATTTCAAAATTCATTTAAAATATTCAGAAGCTTTGTAAAAAAATAACAAAATCGCTTTAAGATAACTGTTTTCATCATTGCAATTAAATTGTAAATATGCAACTGGAAAATATTCAAATAACCGTTGTAAACTGGAAAAAAATTGTTCGTATAAATTGATACATAAAGAAAAACTTGTTAAAATTATGTTATTTAACCCACCATTTGCTTCTGAAATTCCAAAGCACCATAAAAGTCTGATATTTAATTCAAAGATATTTACAAAAATAGCTAATAATTTTAGCTCCATGCAATTGTAACCGAAAGCGATATTTAAACCAATCGATAAACGCAAGCCACAATAAAAGTACTTGATTAAAAAAATATCTTCCTTTTAATTTAAAAACTGCTTGAGAAATATTTTATACGTTTTCTTTTATTTATGTTTGCATATTTCTTGTGAACATTAAATCAATTCAAGTGCTCAGTTCTTTGTAATTATGATATAAGCTAATACATTTTTGCGAAATGAATTTCCAAGCAATGAAGAAAAAGTTATTAATGTTTCTATAAATAACAAACTTATATTTTAATGTAAACTAATCATTTCTACCCGATAAGTTCTTATTAAATAAGTTTTTAATTAACTGTAGTTCCATTTTTATCAAAGATGATGACAATAGCCCACGTAAATCCAGATTAAAAGTAGGTACATTCAAATAACATTCAAACATTTAATAGCCTTTCAATTTTTTGAGCCCCAGATTACTTTTCTCTTCAAGTAATGATATAATTTCCCTGAAGTTATTTTGAAAGTTAATAAGTTTTTCAGAATTTATTTTACATTACCTTTAAATATGTACTAAAACTCTTCAATCATATTTTAAAGTGAGTAAATAATCACCTTAGTTTCAATTAGTTAAAACTGTTGCTTGAAAATGCTCATGAGATAGTCAATATTATCATAGAATATGAAATAATTAATAAATAATGTGAAAGACTGAAAAGTACATCAAAAGATCTGACACAATGTGAAAATAATTTGATTTAATTTACCATTATTTGTACTTCTTCGGAAATTTAGTTGTAAATAATGATTTAAGACGATAAATTGTTTAATGTTTCGAAAACTGGACTGAAAATAATAATAAGTTCATAATATATATTGCAAAATATTTTTAATTCTTATCTCAGTTTTGAAAGTAGACAGAATGCTCAAAATTTTCATTTTTAATGTACTTAAATCTCACATTTTTAATCCAAAATAATGCCCATAGAACAATTAAAAATAAACACGTTATTTTTCGTAGGTGATTGAGCTCAATTAAACAAAAAAAATCAAGCCGAATTATTCAATCTAATATAAAAACAGTTAAAAAAGTTTTATTATTATCGTACAGATATATGTAACAATAAAATATTTTCCGTAAACTTGAAAAAAATTATGACGATAGTGTAGAGAAAAAAGTTACAAACATTACTTAATGAAAACTTAGTTTCAATGTAGTTATAGGTCGTAAAATATATGAACAAGTGAGAATATGAAATATACTGTCCAAATAACCTTTCTAGAAATAAAATTTTAAAAAAAAATTATTTCAGTCATTAATACTCTGAACAGAATAATTTCATATAAAACCAATCGATTTTTAGAATTTTTCTTCGAAAAATTATGAAAATTCATTGAATGTTACATAATCAATCAAGTACAAATAAATATTAGAATGTTGTATGAATTGTTTTATTAAATAAACTCAAGTAAGAGATTGTCTAGTAAGAGAAAGAAGGCTACAGTTACAGAAAACTTATTCAGCTTATTTTTTAGAACTTATAATAAAGATTACTTTTAACTTATGTTTATTATTAGTTCTAAAATAAAGATCTTTTTTATTTATGTTTTTTCGAACATACAGGGATAGAAACTTCAACCAAATAATTAGAATTTAGTCTTAAATTTCTTGTAAAATTTATTTTCATACTAGCAGTTTTCAAAAGTTAAAATTTTTCACAGGTTGTAGCGTCTGCATTTCATTATTTAACTCCACGGACATCCTAAATTCTAATTAAATAGACAATAAGTCAACAAAATCCAGCCGAAGAGAAAAAACAACATAGTTTATTTATCTATCCATACAGAGATTGCAAAGCATCTCTATCTTTAATCCCTCTTAAATGACTTTTAATGTTTCTTTACAATTAAACAATAAAGTCTTAGCTTACCAATTCACTCTGATTGAGACAATCCCCAATTATAGCATGCTCGATTCCTATTATTCTATCCAAGAGTCACTTTCAACCAAACCTACTAGCAACCAAAATTTTAAAGCGTCTACCAGCTAGTCGTTATCATATGTCTCTCCCAACTTTTAATTCTATTCTTTTTATGTATCACTATTCCCAAACCACGGATTCATTTCATTACACTTTTTTTCGTCATCTAACTTATCTAATCGCGTTTCATTAGGTTGTCGAGGAATTACAATTTTAATCAATTCAAATTACAAAAAGTCCCCCAGGTTAGTGAAGAGAACACCACGAATAGCCCAACGTCACAACTCCATTTAAAAAAAAAAGTTTTTCTTATGTTGCCACAATGTATCA
This sequence comes from Nephila pilipes, assembly GCA_019974015.1. NCBI lineage: Eukaryota > Metazoa > Arthropoda > Arachnida > Araneae > Nephilidae > Nephila > Nephila pilipes. The sequence continues at coordinate 724,302 of BMAW01131409.1, forward strand.
CTAATGATAATGATAGTGTGATACAAAGCACACTCATACATACAAATATGAGTTATATTTCACAAGCAATTTCAAGTTATAAGAAAACTTTAAATTTAATATTTACATTCTTTGGTAAAAGAGATTCAAAACAAGTTAGTTTTATGTTAGTATCATGGTTAAAAGCAATATTTAATTAGAATAACAAGTATGTAATTAAAAAATAAAAATTTATTTAGAATTTATTAATCTGTTAGTGTATAACTAATTATTTAGATATGTATTAAATTTATAATTATATAATAATGTGGTTGTTAACAGAAAGTATTACTGGTTTTATTCTGTATTATCAATGCTCCTGAAATATTAACTAAATTTTTTATTAGAAATTAAACATTTTTATTTGTAAAATTATCAAAATTAAAAAAATATTGAGCAAAAATATAAAACATTGCTTTTTGAGTATACTATAGAAAAAGGAATTTCTTAAAGTAATTCGTGCTTTTGAAATGCATTTATATTTTTGTAAAATATCCTTTAAGTCAATTTCGAATTCAAGAATTCATTCAAATCCAACGAAATTGTACAACAAAAAAGCAGTTTATTTTAAATTTAATGACGCGAAGAGAAAAATATTTTATGTTAAAAAAACGAAATTATAACATTTATTGTAAGGATTTAAAATGAAACTTTTAAATGTAACTTTTTTGCATCTACCCGGAAATGTAGCGCGCATACATTTAATTTATATTTACATACTTATGACTGAAATCGTTACCAAAGAAAGAAATTGCATTCAGTGCTTGTAGTTTTGTATCTGCATTAAATTTTAAAATGCAATAAAAACGAAATATACACAATTATTATTATCATACATCTATGTCTGACTATTGTAAGAAATTTATAGTAAAATGATACCATTACGAATCTTTTACGTATATCTTTATGAATTCGTATATCTTTATAAAAGATTTACGAATCATTTTCCTGTCTTACAATAGTCTTAATCGTTGATGATTTAGAAGTGAAAGGCCCCTCCATCTTTTCCTTTTATTCAGCATTTTCTATTTTTATTCATCATATTTCGAAATTTCAGATACCAGTGAACTGACAGTGAAGCTTCATAACATTTATTTTTATACAAAGACGATAGGCATCAATACTTGTAATGATTTCAAGAATTTGATGAAGCATTAGCATACATAGAGATAAATTTGGAGGGGGGGGGGTATATCGTCACTGCTATGAAAGAAAAAATTATTTAGTTCAGAATTACCACTTGGTTAAAAATTAAAGAGAATACGCTAAATCAATCTTATTTTTCCTATTTAAATCTGTCCGATGAGATTAATATAATTTTTTTCGAGTTACAAAAATTTTAAGAATAAAGATAATTTAAGAAAAATAAAAACGATACTATTAGAACAAAAATTCCTTCTTACCAGAATCGGCTAAATCCCTCACCATTGAAGAGCTTATAAATAACCTATAATGATTGAAAAATGGTTACAATTTAAAAAATGGTTAAAAATGTGAGAGTATAATAAAATTAAAAATTCTATATGTTTTTACAAAATTATATTTACTATCCTTCTTTGTTTGGGCAAAATATTTGAAAAGAATGTCCCTCGTAATTCTTTCCCAGGAAAATCTATGGGGGATATCTTATGCAACCTCTTCTCTTCTATACTGACACAGATGAAAGTTTCAGAGACAGCAGAAATTTTTTTATTACTTTCTCAGGAACTGGCGTAGACGGAATTTTTTTAATGATTAAAAATTTAAGCATGAGAAGGAGAAATTTTTTTTTTAAGTTTATAACATCTGAAGTAGTGTAATTATCGAATTCTATTAGACTATATTTTAATTTCCAGAAAAAATCTTGGGGGTGCATATGTCCCTTTACACCCCTCTGGGTACTCCACTGCGATGAAATACTACTATAAAACGTTCAATATACAACATCACACCGGTCAGCTAGGAATTTCCTAAGGAAATCCAGCTCAGCTTAAACAAGCAAAATATATATAGTAGCTAGAGTTAAATTAAAAAGAAATCTTCAATAATAATTTAAACTTGACGTTAATTAGTGTAATATATATATATATATATATATATATATATATATATATATATATATATATATATTCCTAATAAGTGACCAGCGACACAGAATTATAAGTAAAACATGAATGCAAAGGGAAAATATAGATATTTTTCCTACATGTATTCGTCATAATATACGAGGGGCTTCTCGTAAAATTTTAATAATTGCTAAAAATAACAGAGATATTTTATGTACATAAAAGTCAGTTAACATGATGTACATTTATACTGCACGTTAACTGACCTTTATGAACATAAAGTTGTAAATGACAATTATTGATGTTGCTTTGTTTGGTTTCAGGATTTCGTAAATTGAAGTAATCAGCAGTATTGTAAAGTTTTAATTATTATTTAAAATGATCGAGTTACAAACTAATTTTTTTTATATTCTCTTTTTATATATACGTAGTCACCATATAGAAAGACATATTTTCCCCAACTTTTGTTGACCTTTCAAAGGCCTTCGTTGTAGAACTCAGCAAATTGAGCTCTATTTTCTCCATACTGCGGGGTACTTCAATCTACGGCATTCTGAAACAAAACAAATCAGCATTAATAACTGCAATTTACAACATTATGTACATAAGAGTAAATTTACACACATAGAATAAATTTTATCCAGATATCTTGGTGATTTCTTAGATATATTTGAAACTTCTCGCTATCCTCTCTCGCTCGCACACACGCACGCACGCACACACACACACACACAAACACACAAAGTACTCATGCTAAGCATTCATAGAAAATGATTTTGATTTTGCGTTTTTTGTCAAATAATTGTGCTAGAAATGTGATCAATAATGAAAAGTTTAGGACCAACTTAGCTTATCTTGATATAGTAGATGATATATAAGGCTTTGTGATTTTTGTCCGTTATGAATAGGCTCTTATGCCATATCTAAATCTAATATATTAATCAAAAACTACTCTAAACTCCAATTGAAGACACACAAGAATAAAACAAATTCTTCATTTGTTATCACTGTAGAATATCTGAGGTCGCTGCCTCTAAAATCTTAACATAACTTAACCTATCTTATCCACAATCTTAATTTATGATTTAAATAAAAAAATCGATTTTACCAGTCCACTCTTTTTTAATTTCACAACTCTTCTGCTTAGTAACTACATAGTTTAATGCTTTTAGTGGAATTCTCTTCAATACGCAAAACTAACAGAAGAATTTCAATCTGAATAACAATTCTCTTACCGCAAGTCTTTATCCTCTACCTCACTTCATTTTCCATTAATTGCATATCATTTACATATCAGTATCCCTAATACAATTCATTGCACCTCTATTTTCATCTAATTTACCTAATCACGTTTCATTTCGGTTTGGAAGAAATTGTATTTATAGGCAATTCAAATTGATAAAAGTCCCTGAGATTAATGAAGATGAGATCACGAATAGCCCAACTTCGCAAGTTACTTTCTCTTAATACGTCCGTAATTAACGTCAAACATTTTTCTTGGGTACATCCCAGCTTCCTTCTCCTGTAATATATGAAAAATTATTGGCAATTTATAAGTTACTTCATAGAGTTCTGGTTCATGATGAGCAAGTTTTAATTTGTAAAAAAATATAGCAGATAATTAAAAAGGATAACTGCAGAGGCTTATTTAAATTCATTTGAAAATACTACATTGCTCAAAGATAAGTCGATACGTTTAAAAAACACATAATTCTGAATTACAGGTATGTTTTATTGCTTATAAACAGGAATAGGCAATTTAAAAGCGTTGAATTATATTAAATATCTTACGTTTCCTAATTGTGCATGTTTACTATTTTCCTACTGAACATTTATATATAACTGAACACTTCTGCTGAATATTTATATATATTATTTTCCAACTGAATATTTATATGTAATATAAAAGGTGCTATGCCTCTATTTAATTTTGAAGGAATTTATGAATTTATTTTAAGGAATCATGTTTTTATGCAACCGATCCTTGGTAGGTAGATAACAGATATGTGCATAAACATTTTTCAAGTGAATAAACTATTCACAGTAGATGGAACTTTCAAAAATATAAATAATAAAAAATTGGAAAAAGGTACTGTTAAAATGAAAAAAATTCGTATCTGAATATTTGTATTTTAATTCCTAAATTTTCAAATCTAATGATAAAACTCTTTCTAACTGGATACTGGTCAGCTAATCCATCATACATTTTCTTCTACGTCCTTTTGCAAAGGATAGGCAATATATTTAGCCAGTTGTGTGTTATTTTAGTAGTTCTAAATAATGAAACTCAGTATATAGTATATAAACAGGAATTTCACTTCACTTTTTGTATAACTGTATAAATAGATAGCTGAGTAAATTGATACGGATCAAATATATCAGCTTCTAGAGATTTTCAGTTGCACTATATTTTGTTCTAACTTAAATAGTTAACGTTCGATAAATGACAAATTTAAATACAGAGTATTTCAAAACTCAAAGACAAACATTTAAGGGAAGTTAGAAAATATCCAAACAAGAAATTTTCAGCATACAATGCATGGCGAAGAGCAAGATGAGAATTGCTAGAAGGCGCTGAAATGGTAAGCAAAAAGACGCGAGTTTTCTTACACATCGTCTTTCTACCGTGGATTTGAGGAGGCATTGTGACTACAGTACCATATAGCTATTCACCGCTTGCTCTCCACCTATGCATTGTATGGTGAAAATTGCTTATTTAGATGTGTTCTAGTTCCCCTTGAATTTTCATCCATGAGTTTTGAAACATGAGAACATACCTTATTAGGTTTAAGGGAACTAACTTTTTTCTTAGTCAAATGAAAACCATTTCTTAAAATATTTTGTTACAGGTGCAAAAAATTTAAAATATGACCCAGTGGAGAAAATGTAGTAAGTAACATAATGACTTTAAGAAAATTTTGCAAATAGAGAAAACATTACAGCATATTTTTTTTTAAAATGAAGTATTTAATAAGAGTAAAGTAAGATCTGTAACTCATATAGGCTTAGAAATAACAAATGACAGTCTTTTTCTGAATAGAAAATCTCTTTCTTTATGTACTTACACATCCAGAATAAGCTCTCGACACAAAGCAGAGTATTTTTAACAAAATGAGTTTAATTAATATTTATTAATGAAGCTGAAAGGAGACAAATTCAACAAATTTTTATTCCCATGGAATTAATTAGCATGATTCAAAATCAAGTAGATTTCGAATGAAAAATTCGAATACAAAATTTATTCTAAAAGTTTTCCTAATGAAATACATTTGCTTCGTCTACAAAATCAATTTAATGAGGATTCTAATTAATGGAAGTGCAACAGAAATATGAAAAACTAAGTATCTTAACGCATGAAGCCCACTACAATACATAAAGTCCATTAAGATAAAGATTAATGCCAGCTTTCAAAAAGACAGGTTAGTTCCATTTGAGAGTATAAAATGTTTCGGAGGCAAGTTGTTTTAAAAAAGGGAATAAATGAAAAATGTTTTAATTTCAAACAATTTTGTAGTAACATTTAAGTAAGTTGAAGTTTATCATCTATTGAGACTTTCACTGTTATTGTAATTTTGCAGCATCATTAATGTGTAAATAAGTAAAAAAAATCATTTTTTAATGAATATTTTTTTTAAATTATTGTTTTATCATGACATGTATTTATATTAGTAGTTTGATTGAATAGTGTAAATTTAATTGAAAAAAGCATAGATGCTTTTCCAAATCAGAAAATGGTTTTAATATTAATGCTCTAAAGAAAGAACACTTTATTACAACGAATTATTTTTAATCCCTTTTATTTGATGTAATTAAAAACACGCTGGTTGAATTGGTGAAAAAATATGTGTACATTAAGATTAAGATTGCGTGTATATTAGTATATTAGATACTAGAATTTTCTTCTAAATATTATTTCAAGTAACTTTTCTATATATCAGGAATTACCTAAATGATTTTAATAAATCCTTAAGACTCTTTTTAAAAATAATAAAGAATTCACAACGAAACTATTTAGTTGGAAAAACATACAAGTAATAATAAAGTTTCATTTTGCATATTTGAAGTATAGTCACGTGTATAATCAAATCAAGCGTGATTTATCTATTGAAGCAACTGGGAAGTTTTTCATTTTGACGCATATGTGAAGAATTATGACGTTCAACGTTTATGTTTTACGTAAGTACAAACTTCACAGAGATCACTGATCGCTAACAGTGTTAATCAACTTACACCTGTAAGATCTCTTCTTGTACAAAGATATAAATGAATACGATAAAATATATTAGAGATAAAATAAGATGCAAGTTTGAAGCGTTTATAATATACACTCATGTTTTCGTTGATATTTCAAATAGCGAAAATATTTTCTGAAAAAAGCAATATGAATTCAATTTTCATGATGTATTCTTTTCTCGTGGAAACGATTTTGTGGGAAGATTTTCCACATTCGAACATATGTATATAGAATTATAACCTTGAATTTTTATGTGCTTTATCACAAAACTTAAACAGAAATCCTAGAGCATTTTCAAAATTCTGAGCTACCCTTCATTGAACGCATACGATAAAAGATAGATTTAGGTACCTATATGTTTTTTTATAACAGATTTAATTGAATAACATTATCAGAATAAAAAATTGCTGGAGAAATAAAAAAATATTGTATTTTAATGAATAATGTTTTAATCCTTTTTTGAGAAGTTTCCGATTTATATATATATATATATATATATATATATATATACAACAAAAAATTGAAACGCTATGAAAATTCTTAGAATGCGAGTGGGTTAATATTATCTCATAAAAAGAGTTGAAGAAAGTATCAAGAAGCAAATTTTTATACAAACACGTACACCTAAAATTGGATAGCAATTTTGTATGTATGTGTTTTTATAAAAAACTTTTGTAAAATTGAAATGTTATTTTGTTGGTATGGTATGTATTTATACGAAAATCCTCTGTAAAATTGCATTGCAATTTTGCAAACTTGAAATTTTCCCACGAATTTCTGAATTTTATAATTTACAAGTTTAGCCAAGATCATCGATCGTATTCAAAGCTTACCAAGAACACCTCATCCTCACACAATAAAAATTAACATTACATTTAGGCATTATATCACCTGACAAATACCCAACACGGTTTGAACATTGCAGAACATATACAGATAACAACTTCGGAAAGTTAATTTTTTTGAATTAAACATTCTAATTATTAGATATAAAAGATGGTAATTAATTATACATTAAATATGATCACACCATTAAATTACAAATAGGACTTTTAATTTTAGAAACTTGCTCTTTCTTTTAAGTATGATGAATTAGATTTTTCAGTTTAATCATTAGTTGCGATGATTTATATAATTAAACATATAAACGCACGCAACAAATAAAAAGATGATTCTTTAAATTAAAAGATGCTTATAGATTAAATTAAAAGAAGTTATGGAGAACACATTAATCTAGCATCTAATATTTTAAAAATAACATATTGTTTAAAATATTACTTTTTAATAGAAAAATCTAAGAAATTCCATATTTTCAAAAGTAAACGACACAGAATCATAAGTAATACATGAATACAAAGGAAAACAATAGAAATTTTATAGTGTGAAAAATAGATAAGCCTCATGTTTTTTCGTGAATCTATTTCAACAAAGCTGTTTTAGAAGCTTCCATTGAGCTATCTCACAGTTGTGTTGGTCGCAGTGGACCAGATCACTTGATGTTACACAGCTGGTCAACTAAGTCACCTGTTATGGCTTCAAACAATTTCTTCCTTTGGGATTTGTTCAAGATAAAGTGTATGCTCCACCAATACCTGAAAATTTATTTGAACTTAAATAACGGATTTTTGATACTATAGAATCAATTGCCGCTGCCCCTTTACAAAATGTTCCGCAGGAATTTATGCATTGAATTTAAATTACACATGTAAGTAAAGGAAGTTAACTATACATTATTTCCTATGAAACGGTTTTCTAACTTATACTTACAATAATTATTTTGTGTGCGTAACGCGCAATTATCTCTTCCATTATACAACAGCAATCATTAAATAAATTTGACCTGGAGTAACACTAACAAAAACTGAAAGACATGTACTTTTCTGGATTCAAGTTTAGATTAATTCAAATACTACTAATTTCATAATAAAAATGTATGCTAAGAAGACAAAGGGATCAAAACTAAAATATTAGCTAACATATGCACAATTATTCATAAATCAGTGTATTTTAAAATAACTCCATGCACAAGAAAAAGATATTAGATTATTTTTCAACTTGAAAGCTAAAGAATGTTACTCTAAAACGCAAGGAAAAGCTCAATAAAAGCGTATCGCTTAAAACACTTATAAATCCTCTCTCTCTCCCTCTCCTAACAAAGAATTATTTTTTTTTACCCTTCGTTGCCATTTTCATCAGTTTTTCTTAATAATCAAATATCTATGGAACTGTTAATTCCAATAAGTCTCTAAATTTCAAAATAGCTAAGTACATTTTACTAAGGAAAGAAAGTATAGTTTGCCAAATATTTCTCCCAGTTTACCCCGGTCGTGACTAAACCTCTTAAGAACCATTACTTTAATATTTCTCTGAATGGAGAATTTTGGTATGTTCTCTTATTTCTCAGTGAAATGGGGCGTTTTTGGAATGTGAAAGACTCATGTCTGTAGTAAAAGAATTTCGGTCGTGACGAAACTGCTAATAGTAGTTGTAGAATCCAAGTATAATTACAATGTATTCAGTCTTCAGGATTGGATATATATATATATATATATATATATATATATATATATATATATATATTCAATCCTAGTGACTATCTATTCTAAATAAAGTATTTTCTTATTCTTCTAAGAACTCATAAAAATTCATTGATTATCTCTTCATCTATAAAGAAAAAAGAATAATTTCAGTTATATTTATAACTGTGAAGATTCAAAAAAATCTAGGGGAATGGAGACGTTTATTGGGGGGGACTGTCCTTTTTGATCAGATATTTTAATTGCAGATACTTTTCTTCTGTTTCTTAAAGACATTTTCATAAGTATAATCAATAGATAACTTCCTGCTCTCTAGTATAACAATACTATTTATTGTGCTAATGCAAACCGCTTTGATATCAATAGATGAGGACTTGCATTAAAATAATGGCTATTTTTATAACCACAGAGTTCTCATTTAATACACCAATGTAAAAGACTTTTTCGAATAGCTTTTATTGTTAATAGAATTCTGAGGTGAGCATTTCGGGACTTGCCTTTTGTGGAAACATCGTCTGAAAGTACTCTTTCTATGCCTCTTTAAAGCTGATTGCATATTCTGTGTTGATAATATTTATATACATAAAACCACAAATGTATTATTTTTTTTATTCCGAACAATTACTTAAGACTGAAAAGAAGAAATTCAATATTTTTTCCAGTTTTTGTTTCAAATTTAACTTAGCCTTTTACAGGCTGAATTCCTATCCTGAAATATTTTTAATTATTTTTGCACATTTTGCCTTCTAATGCTTTAGTTAAGGAATATTAGTCATTGAAATAAAAGGGGGGAAAATTATATATGATTTTCCTTGTGTTCCCAGTTGCGAACATTGACCTTTTTCAAACTGTACTTTTACATTGGATTCAAAAATATATTATTGTGATGAGTAGATTAAATAATAAACTTTGAAGTAAAAATGAATGAATTGTTTATTATTAAATGTTCGTACATATATGAATTTAGTTAAAAATTTACAAACTTAAATGAAAACCGCTTCTTTTATTTAAACAAAGCATCAAAATATTTTAGTTTAGACCTTTATTCCATGGCGTTGTGAAAATCATTTTAGATTCAATTTTTCTTCCACTAATCTAAGGCACAAATCTTACATTTACTGTCTATTGTACTTGTCTACCTTATGTTGTTATACAAGAAAATGACCATCACTCTTTCTGTGATATACGGGGCTGAGCTTTCGGTCTTAGTTGAGGTCCATCCAATCTGGGTGCAATTCTTAGAAGAGCGATTGTAACCTTTTGCGAAACTCTAAATGAGTCAGCTTGGTATGTTTTCTCGTGAGTTTCTGAATGTAAAAACTGACCATCGACAACAGCCATATTTAATGCGTTAACAAATAAGTTCCACTGACATTTCTTATTGCGAAGTGTTGGACAATAGTTGCCTAGTATTCTATCTAGCGGGTCAACTCTTCCCATTCCTGTATTATATTTATGTATTAAATTTAGCTGCTGTATATCCACTTTCTTCTTATCTTTACAAGAAAATCTTTTAATTCATTGCATTGGAAGACAAATGCAATAATTTGAGAAAACCGTCATGACAAAATTGTAAATCTAGCCTCTTAAAACTTCAATCTACCACTTTGGTGATCAAATGAACCTCTTTTTAGTTTCTTCATCTCCTTTAGGAGCATCAATAGACGTTTTTAAATTCGATTTTGAAACTGAATTTTTCTCTTGGATAGCTTTCATATTTTTATTCGATATTGTCAGAAAAAGTCAATATATTCTGCTTCCATTAGTTCTGAAAATGTACTCATATCAATAAATTTCTCTATTGGTTCACTTACTAAATACAGCCTTCTTTTTCAATTTGGATGTAGATGACTTCATTTTTTTAAAATCTAGAACTATGAAGTTTTTTTAATTTATCTCTTTTTTCATTAGAATGCGATCCTGAAACTTGATCTTACAAACTATTGTGGCTTATTAATGTTTTATTAGTTAAAATGATCATATGCCCACAAACATCATCAGGTACAATACGACTGAGGATATTGTCATCAATATCTTTCTTCTGAAAAACGAACACTTTCATCAGGAGGAAGCTGGCTAATTTAAACTTTTCGGCAAAAAGATCCGATACACCAAAATCCTGGAGATTCATCAAATAACCAGCAGCCCTTAGAGTCTTAAAATTTTTCTCCATATTATGTTAGTTCTTTGACAAAATCATATTCAATACTTTCAAAACAAAATCTGAGAAACGAACTCAAAAAAACTGCTAATCGAATGGAAATAATATCTGAAAAAATTAAGTAATTCCTCTTTCAAATATTTTTATAGTTTTTCTTTCCTTTCCTACCAAAGACCAAAGGGGGTACTCCTTTCAAACAAAACTACGGAATTTCCCTATTCTTCCCTAAAAAGAGTTCTATTACTTTCTCTCATCTTTCAACAAAAACTCTCAGAGTATGAAATGTCGGCCCAACATAGTAACAGACCAATGCTTCCAATCGGAATTTTGAACGTTTAATAAATTACTCCCAATGCGTTTCTGATTGATATTATCAAATTTGATGTCCTTTTTAATATTTAGAGCTATTTTAAGTATACCAGTCAGATTTTAGATGTATTGGATACTTTTTCACATTTATAGGACTTTTTTAGTCGTACTCAGTAAAAAATGACGCAATTGGTCATTTTTGTTGTTTTCTGTAAATTTCCTTATTATAATAATAGAAATGTACCTCCTATTTCAAAACCTCAAGTGGTTTTTCAACTATATCTGCTAAATTTTTTTCAAGTTAATAAGAATGAAATTTATTATCTTGACATAATTTGTTAATTTTATATTACCATTTTGGAACATTGGCCTGTGAAAGGTTAGTCTAAGATTATTTTGCGAAAAAAAATTTCCATGTATTTCTAATTTGATGTAGACGTAATTAAATAAAAAAAATATGAACCGCATATAGTACTTCGTTTTTCTTCAAAAAAAAAAGGATGGCTAAGACGTATGGAACGAGTCAAAAATAAAATATACTTTTCATTTTACTTATAGATGATGAAGTTTGCATGAAGGAGCTTGGATGCTTTAAAATCACAGATGATTTCAAACACTTTTTCCATCGCCCAATCAATGTCTTACCACATGATAGAGCCACTATTAATACAAAATGTCTCCTCTACACAAGAAAAAATGCCAAAGAATCCCATCAACTAATTGCGAGAGATAAAAGCACGTTTGAAGAATCTCATTTTAATCAGGCAAATCCGACAAAATTCATTGTTCATGGTTTCATGGATAGTGAACTTTATGGACCTTGGATGGTGGTAAGTGTGATTCATTGTTTATCTTTACAGTCAATTAAAAAGTCAATAAGCTCAAAACTTCATTTAAAGATACCGAAGAGAAGGACAACACACTTTATTATCTATCAAATTATATTCATGATCACTCTTTCTCGAATCCCTCTTAACTCAGGAAATCATAGTTTATGTACAAATATTAAAGTATCAGCTCACTAAATCCCTCACTCCGACTCAGTCACTTCTGGATTACAGTAGACTCCTGTTTATCTTATCAAGAGTCACTTCCAACTACTTTCAATATAAACGATTAATTACGATGATTCACCCCAATTTACAACATCCATGTGCTAGTCGTTATCCTTTATTTCCCTTCTCTTTCCTTTTAGTTCTGTTTCACTTATACATCACTATCTCACTTATACATTACTATTTACTACATTTCTTATATTCATCTAATTTACTGAATCACATTCCGTTTTGTTTTTCAAAGTGTTGTAATTTTAAGCAATTCAAATTTTCAAATAATCTTCGAGGTTAGTGAAGAGAAAATTGTGAATTACCCAACGACACAAGTACAATGAATAATTAAAATTCTCAAGATTCCCTTTGAAATTTTTATCCGGCTACCATTTGCTACTTCATAAAGTGATAATTTCAAAAAAGTGTGTACAGAAGATCTAAATCTTTTTTTTAGAAAATAACATAGTAAATTTATAACATTCTGAATATAAGATTAAAGGAGTTGAAAAATAATTTGAAACAGTCAAATAAAATTGCGTAATTTTAATATAAAATTTCATCTCAGTTTCTGAAATTACAATTATGATTCTTGAAAACATTTATTAAGATGAATATAAAGAATTATTAGAATGTTTAAACAGATTATTAATGCTTTTTATTTCAATTACTTTCCTTTTATTTTTTAATCAAAATGGTATTCTAAGTAAATATCTATATCCACATTTTTTTAAGTTAAGGAAATTAGAAAGGATATTAGTTTTGAATCAGCAACTAAGGAAATTAGTTTTTAATGGCAAAGAATTCTAAAGCAGTTAAGTTTACTAAGAAGTTACAAAAATACTATAAAATTAATAAAAAATTATGAAAAAGATGGAAGCTTTTCGTTGAATTTAGAACTGGTAATCTGTGTGTTATAGCGTGCTGATTTAATAATAATTAGAGAGTAGCAAAAATATTAGCGTGTTGTAATTGGTTCATTATTGTGAGTTTATTCTACATTTATGATCAAGACTTTTTTCTAAAATTCATATTTAGCTGATAAAGTTCAACTTATTTTCTTACATTACATTTTTGTCGACTTTTCTCATCTATGCACTGCTTGGAATTTTTCATTTTGGCTACCTTCAGTTCAAAGAGAAATGGAATTGATTATTTATCTCTACATTTTCTTTTACACATTCAATAAAAATTCCAAGCCTTAAAGTTTCTTTAATCACTAAATAGTTAAGAAATGATATTTAGATAATCAATTTTTTAAAAAAAAAATAATAATTCAGCTCATCAAAGGGTATTCGAAAACTGTTATCTGAAATAATTATGGTAATGATGATTCTGTATAGATATGGGGAATTTCAATTCCCCGCGAAAACCATACATGTCTACTTGGATCAATTAATAGCTAAAAAAAATTTATTGAAAAATTATGAATGTTAAAATTTTAACGCAACAATAAAACTACGAGAAAATCCAAATTTAGAGTTATCTTATTAATAGTATATTTTAGTATATTTGAATATTGGAGCAAAACATATAATACAAATGTTAACTTTATAATCCAGATTTAAATCTGTTTTAAAAAATTTTATTTGAATTTTTCACCCTTTTTGATAATATATCTCATAATTAAAACTATGTTGTAATTCTATAATGTCCATTTTTTTTTATTTTTAATCTCAATTAGTAATTTTTTGTGATAATTATTTCCTCTTCTAGGACATGAAAGATGAATTTCTTATGCATGGAGACTATAACATTATTATTGTAGACTGGAGTGGTGGAAATAAACCTCCATATTATCAAGCATCAGCTAACACGAGAGTAGTGGCTGCAGAAATAGAATTGATCGTCAAGGCTTTAGAGGTATGTGAGCATTTTTTTATGGAAATTTGATTCTGCCCCCAGATTTTAGATTAATAAACGAAAAATACTTTATAAATATTATTGTGTTTTTGTATAAAGTAGAGAAAGTTAAGTATAAATAAATTATTTTAACTAAAAAAAGTTTGAATATAATAAAATACCGTAACTTCCGGAAAAAGGCTACATCAACGTAACACCGTAACACCGTAAACGCCGTATTCAAGGAAAATGGAGCAAAAAAAACTAAAACTGCACAGAAACGCCGCATCAGCGTAAACGACGCACTAAGTTAAATTGTGCGTGGCACGGTAGTGAACGTCACAGTCTCAAAATCTTGACCTATGTCATGATATACGGCATATTAATTAAGAAAAAATCATGAAAAGAAACCATTACTCAAAAATAAATTATGGGTGAAAAATCTTCAAAGTATGCTTACGATCAATAATCTACTTATATTTAAGAATATACTTACATTTATGTTTAAGAATATACTTACATTTATATATTTAAGAATATACCTAAATTTATATATAAGAATATACTCTCTTATAATTATATCTAAGAATATACTTGTATTTATCTATGAGATTATACTTATATTTATATACTCATGGACAAAAAAATTAGCGCACCAAGAAATAATTGCGGGATCGTAACGAAAACTTGGATGAAGGTACATATCAGGGAGATATGCAAATGATTAGAAATGTAGCGTGATTGCTTATTATGTATAGCCGGTAGTGGGCATTTAACGTCATTCTCCATGGAGTATAAAACAGGCAACCAAAGCTTGTTTGAGTGTGCTGAATCGTTTACAAAGGAAGAACTGAGGTAGACATGCCCTTACGCCGTTTTCGAATACAATATGAGCAGTTGTCGCAGTTTGAGAAGGGGAGAATCATCGGCATGATGGAAGCTGGGTGGTGAGCTAGGCGAGTAGCTCGTCAATTAGGCCGCTCTGATTGTGTTGTGAGGAGGTGTTGGGACCAGTGAATCCGAGAGATGTCATTTACATGAAGACCAGGCTCAGGACGCCTTCGACAGACCAGTCGTCGAGAAGACCGCCACATCGTAAGAAACGCACGCGTACAGCGAACTGCTTCATCGGCCGTCATCCAGGCACAGGTAGCTCCTTCACTAGGGCCCCCTGTGTCTTCTCGAACTATACGAAGGCGCCTGGTTGAAGGACATTTGGGATCGCGGTGTCTATTACGTGTGCTGCCATTGACGCCCACCCATCGACGCCTCCGTTTGGAGTGGTGCCGCGCACGAGGAAACTGGACTGCAGCAGAATGGAACCAGGTCGTTTTTAGCGACGAATCGAAATTCAATCTCAGCAGTGATGACAATCGTGTTCGTGTGTGGTGACCCGTGGTTAACGCCTCAATCCTGCCTTTGCTTTACAGCAAAACACCGGCTCCCACAGCTGATGTGATGGTATGGGATGCCATTACCCACAATACACGGTCACCCCTAGTATTGATCCGTGGCACCATGACAGCCCAGCGGTATGTCCATGACATCTTGCAACCACATGTGTTGCCTCTCATGCAACGGCTCCCAAGAGCCAATTTTCAACAAGACAATGCTCGGCCTCACACGGCAAGGGTGTCACAAGACTGTCTCCGCATTGTTACTACCCTTCCTTGGCCTGTCCGATCCCCAGATTTGTCTCCCATCGAGCCTATCTGGGATCATTTGGGACGGCGAGTTGGGCATCCCACGAGTGAACGAATTAGAGGCAAGGTTACAGCAAATATGGAACGAAATGTCTCAAGACATCATACAGAACTTGTATGCCTCAATGCCCGATCGTATCTCATCGTGCATTCGCGCTACAGGGGGTTCAACAAGGTATTAAATCCTCCGTTCTTTTGCCTTTTTCTCTGAAATAAATGATAATTTTTCTTTCATTTTCTAATCATTTACTTATATCAAAGTAGTCATTACGTATGTAAAATTTCGTTTCATTTTGACGACTCCTTTTTGGTGCGCTAATTTTTTTTGTCCATGAATGTATATATAAGAATATACTCTTTTATTTTTATATAAGAATATACTAATTTTTATATAAGAATATACTTATTTTTATATAAGAATATACTTATT
>BMAW01131409.1:747808-760956 GCA_019974015.1 Nephila pilipes
TATATATATATATATATATATATATATATATATATATATATATATATCACATACACACATATTTACATCTTACTGAAAGCAAACAAAAGAACATTAACAGCTGTAATTTAAAACCATTATATTTATATGGATCAAGTATTACGCTGAATAAGTTTTATCCAAATATGTAGGTTATCTCTTGTTAATTTTTAAATCGTACGGCTTATAACTCACAGAAATTCAATGGCTTTTTTCAATATTCTTAGCTGTTAACATAAAATATATTTGTAGGCTGCGATCCTGCTGAACCGTACTTTCAAAATATGCCTCCTAGTGTGAGGTTGGATGCCACTGATGCTGATTATGTTGATGTTATTCACTCCGATGCTACAGATATTATGTTTATAGGTTAGTATTGATTAGTATATATGTTTATGATACATAATAAATTTAATTCAACTGAATATGAAGCACTTTTATTTTCCTTCTGTACAACCGTGCAAAATGTATCTTTTTTCTTTTGTGTATTAATCGATTTAGCAGGTATTGCATTAAAATTTAAGCTTTTATAACAATTATTTATACTAATTCTACCTCAGAAGTGATAAGGCAACATTTCGTAATTAATATTTTCTTGTTTGTTTTATAATAACAAATAATAATTTTTGCTTTTAAAAAATAGTTTGTTAAAAAAAAATAGTTAAGCAATCGTATGGTTGTGGAAAAAAATGAGAATCATCACTTTTCAGCCAAATTTTTAAAATGTTAAATTGTCTGTTGTACGATTGTCTGTATTATTCTAATACATTAATTTTAAAAAGATTCATATGCATAAAAATCTTTCTTCTTTTAAATCATTTTTATACTTGGATATACATGGTCGGAAACATATCTAGCTAAATTGTAAAAAGTAGCTGAGGAAATCAAAATAAATTTTGTTATAGAATATGTAATCATAAATGCCGCATTTAAGAGCTGATGCAGGTGAGATTAGAGGTGGAACTAAAAAATATACTGGATGAAATATTATTGTTTCTATATGGAGATCGTAATCAACTATTTTCAATATCTGCACTCTCTGCATATATAATGAGTGAATTTATTCGTTTATAAAATCTCCAAAATGAGTACGCTTAACCTAGAACCAAGATCCAACTACGTAGAACAACTATCGTCTTTAGAAGAATTTAAATGATCGAAACATAAGACATCTTTCACTCATAGAGTTTTGGAAGCTGCATCCCCTTTGTGGCCCTGAAAAGCTCATTTTCATAAAGTTAGGTGCACACTTGCGAACATTATCCAACTCAGCAGCTGTTTCCATGGAAATACTTCAGTGAACCGTTTTCACTTTTTGTTCGCTGATCCATGCTTCAAATGAGTATCTGAGAAACCTAAATCCATTCTTCGAATGTGTATCTGAAACATCTTATTTGTGAGGAAAAGCACACGTATTATTAAAAATTACAGCGGGAAAAGATGCCTTACGCCACTAAAAAATTAACTGATTTAAATAGTGCCCTCTATTAACTAAGTACTTTGTTTCTGAATAGATATTCTAAATCATAAATGCTCGTTTTCGGTCTTTACCACTGTGTGTATGTGTTTTAGCACTAACTCACAGCTTAACATTTTAATGAGTAGATTCAAACAACAACGGAGCAACCAATATACCTTACAAATCAATAAATGGTTAATAAAAAAATTAATTAATATTAAAACGTGTGTGTGTGCGTGCGCGCGTATGTGTGTGTCCAAATACTGCTTTATAATCTAATCTATAATACTATCTTGTATATAACCCAAAATCCTACTGTGATTCGTTAAATTTTATTTTATGTCTTGTTAAGGTTTTGGCATGAGTCATCCAGTTGGACACGTGGACTTCTATCCCAATAATGGGCGCAATCAACCAGGATGTAAATCTGCAAAATTTATATCTTTCGTCACACACGGATTAAATGAAGGTAATAAGAATGAACAAAAATGTATGTGAGTAAGTGTGTAATAAAAGTTTTATAAGATTCTCAAAGTTGAAAACATATCACATGAAAGCTCATCGCTGTTGTTTTCAGCTTCTGTAATTTCCTAAAACTAACTTGAAGCTCTAAACTTAAAATCAGAATTATTGTACATCTGCTTTACAGAATGAAAACAAATTTCCAATATTTAAAATTATTTTTATATTTTTAATTTCAATTTGGCTGACAAATATGAAAAAATTAAATATTTTTAAAGGTAAAAAATTATTTTATGCTTGAAAATAGTTCTTAATTAAACTACATAACTTTAACGAAACTTTATCAGCTTATAAGCGTACATTACAAAATTTCAATTTTGTTTAATACTTTAAAATATTGCATTTTTATAATCAGTTCTGCTTGAATTTTCGTTCCTTTATGTGTTGTCCCTCTCAAAGTTAACTTCTAAAACCTTTTACATTCCTAATTTCTTTTCGGTAAATATTTCTTTCGTACTTTACATTTATCCTTTGACTTCCCTTAAATTAGGGGGTACAACATCGTCAATAGCCCTCGTGCTACTTTTAAGTGTTACGTACATAAAACAATCAATCTTTCAATTTGACTGCCCTTATTGCTCTTTCTTCACAAACATTTTCTAGCTCAAACTAAAATCTAATTTTAAAAGGAACTAAAATGAATTTTCATTAATTTAAAAGTTTTAAACTTCAAAACATGAAATAGTAAGCGTTCCTTTTTTAAAAAAATAAATTCACTACGTATATCTTAAAAATATTTTTGCTATTATAATACAAATGATGAAGGAAATTGGCACTTTTGATTCAGAATTTTATGTAAAGTTAATTCTTACGGAATGCATTTTAATGGTATCAAACAAATTCGTTATAAATAGACGCTAAAGTATTTTTAATACAAAAAACTTAAGCGCTTCAACATTTAAATTGTATTGCATATTCTGCATGAACACTATTTTACACTTATGATATCTTAAGAAATGTACAATATTTTGCAATAACTATTCATCAGCAAAAGAAAATTCCTTCAATTCCAAAAATTAGTTATTGGTTTTCCGTTCCAATTAATTATGAATAAACTGTCAAATCGCTATAGTAATCTTTAAAATTGTGTGTGTTTAACGAAGAAACGAAAAGATTCATAAAACAATCATTTGGAGATGCTTCAATTTCAAAAGTATTCTCTGCTCAAATTACTCAATCTTTATTCGAAACAATTCAAAATTTTCTTTTCATTTTTGTGACTTGATTAATTTATTTTTAAAAAGATACACTCTATCTTTTTTTCAATACATTTTAACAGAGCATTTAAAGAATTCTTTTTTAAAAAAAAAGCAGGGGAGAGTTTATTCATGGAAAAAATACTCCGCATAAACATCAATGCTCTAGTATTAGGCGAATGAACTTTTTCAATTGAAAGCAAAATCTGTGTCGTATCTAGGACACATCTATGAATAGAACGGAAATTGTGTTCTATAGCACGGAAATTAAACTCATTAAATCACAACGGATGAGCAACAAGTCATTTATAAATGCCTTTCCTTCTTTCAAAAAAGGAAATGAAAGAGAAAAAAAAATTCAACGCTTTAAACATTTTTTTTTATAAAAACATGCATTCTAATTTTTATGGTAAGGTTTCAAACCTTGCATTTAGTCAAGCAGAAAAGGGAAAGAAAAAAGCTTATTTTGAGCTTTTAACATCAAAAAATTATTTCTTAGAATAAAAACCACTTATTTTTTTGTGAATAAATAATATTCAACAGCAAAACAATGTATTAAACAAAATAAAAATATTTTTATTTGTTGATTTTTATAATGCGGATCTAAATAATTTTGATGCATTTCTCGAAAGGTTTTCGTGGTAAAAAAATATCTAGAAATTTAATTAATTTCACTAGCATTGTTTAATTAATGTTCTGGAGAGGGAAAAAAGAACCATTCTTAGTAAACAAAAATTAAATTCTCGGTTTTACAAAAGTAAGACATATTCAAATAAAAATACACACACATAATTATCACCTTCATAGCACAAATATCACCAGAATTTTCACTTGTTTTATTGCTAATATTTGGAAACATTATGCGTGTGAATTACTAAATTTCTTTTATTTATTGATTCAAAAATGATTCACTGCCACTTTCTTATTTTAAGAAGAAGAAAAACTTCACTTTCTCTCATATGATTCTATTCTAACTTTTTAATTTAAAAAAAAATTACCATTTAAACTTGCATTTAATTTCATTTAATTCTTTTTCCTCATAATATGAGTTTGTTAATACTTAGGTTCTTATTTCCTTTTAATATTTTGAATGTTGAATAATCTACCATATAAGAAAAGGATGTGTTTTTCAATTAGTCGATTATTAAATTGTAATCCATTCAAAAACAATGTCTAAATAACGATCAAAATTTAAGACTTTCAAAATGAATTTATTATTTATAATAATGAGCATTCTAATCAAAAGATATGTAATCTCTTTATGTTCTGAACTTTTGTAAATTCCTGTGCATACATATAGACCACGAAAAAAAGCAAAATTCAAATTCCATCTCGAAGTATTTTTGTATTATATTAACTGAAATGAGAGATTTTTCTTTCACTAAGACAGGTATTAAATTCCTTATATAACAAGATAATAACCACACGGATCAAATTTATATATATATATATAAACATTCAAATAATCTTCTTCAGAGTGTTAAATCATAAATCGTCTTTTTTTGCTACGAGACATCAACAAGGGCATTTTCCTCGTTTTGATGACTAATTGACTCTTTTTCAAGAGCGAGCTCCCTTCAGTAGCAGAGGCAGCGCACCTCTATGATCGGGTGTTTCGTCTACAAATCCACACTCGATCCTCTTGGAAGAAGATGAACTCAGCTTCTTGACTCCAACAAAAAAAAAGATCGTCTCAACCTAAAAAATAAAGCTGAAAAGAGAAAATTCAAAAGCAGTAACAAGTTGATAATTCGAAAAGCATTTATCAATCTTGGAACATCCTCGTCTTCGAAAACCACTGTTGTTTATGAAGTATCATCGTCTTCGGAAATCACTGTCGTCTATGAAGTATCTTCGTCTTGCTTTGTCAAACGCTTCACTTTCCTCTTCTCTTTTTTTCCAACTTCCTCAAAAAACATAGATAAATCCAGTCATGTTTGGGAGGAAATAGTCATAATCGAGAAAAAGTCATAATTGGTAGATTCACAGTAAAATAAATGAAGTATAACTGGATATTTTATGTTATACACCATCTTTTAATAAATTCTGCACAAGTTGTTGTCCGATGAGGATTTTATTGTAGTACTTTCTAAGGGTCCTAGATGATCGATGTGATACGCATGTAAGGTTAAATCACCTTTATGAATTGGATGAAGAAATCCTTTCTGTTTTCCTTTTTTACTGTTTACATGAGTACAATGCACACAATTAGCTGTTATGCTTTCAATTTTTTGTTTTTTAGCATCTTTTCGTAGATCGTTACGCAGTTTTACAAAATTAGCCTGAAATTCGGCTTCAATAATTTCTTTTGATTTTTCAGTACGCTTGGTTTTCATCGAAGAACAAGGTTCTATAATTTTCCGTTTTAACCCTTCAGTTACTTGAGCATCAACAATCTTATTTTCCGAAAAAGGTAAACGTCGTGGTCGTTGATATATTGGTTCATTATTTTTAGTTAAAATATTTAATTCTATGTTAGTTGATTTAATCTTCTTCGGTTGGTAATTTAATATATATTGACACACTTCATCTTTAATGGATTTCGAAATATTGTAGCCTATATTTTCTTCAATTTCATCACAATTAACATTAACTGGTAAAACTGATAAAATATCGCTTTCTTCACACGGAGACTTATTTTTTATTGTAAATCCATTTTCGTTTATTAGGACTTCACCTTGCAAAATTACATCAAGTCCTATAATAGCATTACGCGGTATCGTACCGTTTTCGACAACGCATATGTCAGTAATATACTTAAAGTTATCTATTTGTATCTCTCCAGTAAATATACCTATGGGCTTTATTTTACAATCTCCTAATCCTAGTAAAATTGAATTACACTGATGCAGTTCACAAATATTTAACTTTTCAAATATATTTTTAGAAATTAGCGTAGTTTGACTTCCAGTATCTATCACTGAGTTAATATTTAAATTACCGAAACGAACCATTTTAAACAAATTTGTTTGTTTCGTAATATTGAGAGATGTTACTTTCACATTGGGTTTGGTTTCCTTAGGTAATTTCGAACATTCAGACGCATTATGCCCAAAGTTGTGACATTTGAAACATTTTAAACCTTTATTCTTATGTGAACAATATTTAGATAAATGTCTTTTACCACCACAATTAAAACAAAATTTAGTATTCTCATATTAATTACTTGATCGTTTCTGATTCACAAAATTATCAGATTTTTGTTTTACTTTACTAAAATTATATTTACTTTTTTCTCTCATAAAATCATTTTTGATAACCTCGTAAACCTTTAGTTTTTCGCGAAATTCACGAAAATCTTTGCAACCGTACAAAACTAATTTATTTTCATTTCCATCGTTAATTCCTCTTATAATATATTGCATTAATGCGGTACCTTCAATTCTCCCTCTCTTACTCAACTCTTTCATTATAAAATAATATTCTTGAAAAGACTCAAATTCTTTCATTTTACGTTTGCTTAATATTTCATGCAATATGACTAAATTAGTAGTGACCTCGAATTCATCTATCAATACACGTTTTAATTCCTGGTACGACGTAATATTCAATTCGCTTCTCACAAATAATAAAGCATTAACACCAAGCGATAGTTTAGCTAAAATAAACTTTTGCAAGTCAGATAAATTAAACATGTTTGCATGCCACTCAAATTGCTCCAACTAAACTTAAACATTTTCATGCAATTCACCATTAAAAAAGGAAGTAACATTTTCAGTGTCTGAAAAGCTTAAAGAGATATTCCGATTTCGAGTGGCGCCGTAATCATAACAACATTCTTCAGAATGAACTGCTGACCCATTAATGTTCTGGCTCTGTACTGATGGGTTTTGTTTTGTTTCTACTCCCGTTTCGCTTTCCGGTACAGATTGATTCGAATTTTGAATATATTGATAGAGTGAGTTAACATCATTTAGCAAAAATAATATACGCTCAACTATTTCAGTTTTTGTTCCTTGGAATGCAATATTCAGAATATCACAAATGGTAATCAATTCATGTAATGAAAAAGTATCATTAATAGTTTATAATTTAGACTTAAAATTATAGTCATTTACTGAGAATTCGAAACCAGTGAAGTTTCTTATTCTTTCCGTATTTTTAGCATCGCCATCTGTATCAAAAATAAACTTATGAAAAGTTTTAATTTTTTTCTTTGCTCAGATTCTTCAGTACATCGCTTATCACATTAATATCGTCAATATTCATTTTTAAATTAGCAAATAAGAATAAATCTGACTCACTTCAAAGTATTGAAGTTATCCTTTAAGTCAGCTCACAGTAATCCAATAATTGGCACACTTTTTTTTCACAGTCAGTTCACAGTTTAATCATGAGCCCTACACTATCATGAGTTTTATAACCTAATCGAGTTCTAATGTGCTTACATACTTATCTGAATTTACATCCTATTCCCTATCCCACTTCTGATTTGTGGGATGCCCGATGTTACTAATTATTCTAATTAAAGAATCAAACTTTTAACTTAAGCACATTTAATATAGACGTTTCACATTAACATAAAATTGCACATAATTGACGAGATATTTCACAATAACATTTAAAAACATTAAAACAATCTTCTTCGGCGTCTTAAATCATAAATCGTCTTTTTTTGTTACGAGACATCAACAAGGACGTCTTCCTCGTTTTGATGACTCTAATTGACTCTCCTGCAAGAGAGGGCTCCCTTCAGTAGCAGAGGCAGCGCCTTCTATGATCGTTTGTTTCTTCTACAAATCCACACACACACGCACACACACACACACATATATATATATATATATATATATATATATGTATATATAATTGGCTTATGCCAAACAGTAATTGAAAATTGGGTATATTTACCGTGAGATACTTTAACGCTCAACTGGATCTTTCAATCATTTAAACAATTATGATTAAATGTTTCTGTCTTATCAAAGAATAAATTATGTTCTTCTATATGGAATTTTATTTTTAATACATAAAATAATCCTCGAGTGAAAAAGTGGTATTTTACTGAGAAAAAACAATGTCAAATAGCTCATAAACTTTTGATTCTTTTTTATAACAAAATTGATTTCATCAAGTCAATAAGTCTTAAAAGGATGCTTATTTCAATAATAAACTACTGGCTCTCCAACTTATTTCAGCTTTGATATTGGAGACCATTTTACTTAATAATTTCCTTAAGTAAAAAATTAAGGCTTACCTCTAATAAATATAATAATAAATTTATTTTAAAAGTAAATATTACTAGTGATATTCTCCCCCAGTTTGGGTAAAATGAATTCGAAAAAAATTCAATAGTTCCATTATCTCTTGAATCTGTCTTAACCGTCCCTTTCAGCAGTTGAGTTAAAAATAATCTGAAACTCGGATAAGTCAGAATTTTAACAAACTAGTTTCTTTTAGTTGTAAATGCTATTAGTAGTAAACTCTTCCAATATATATTTGTAAAGAGTACTCAAAGAAATTCAATGTTTCATTATCTTTCTTACTTCCTAATTCTATCTTTACCATATTTTTTTTGTAAATGGGTTAAAAATGATTTTAACCTCGAATAAATTAGACTTTTCACAAATTAGTTTCTTTTAATAGTAATTGTTTTTTTATTAATAATTACTTGTATAATTACTAAAAAATTCAATAGTTTCACTATCTTTGCTTCATCTCCTGATTCCTTAATTTTCTGCAATTGGGTTTAAATGATTTTAAACTTGGATAAGCTTGATTTTTCACAAACTAACAAACGTTTTTTAAGTGCTGGTGTTCATTTCGCCTAGATATTTTCTTATAGTTAATAAGTTGAGGATAATATTTCAGTGAAGCCAAATGCTATTGTTTCAATTTAAAAATTAAAATAAATGCATTATGATATTTTTATCTTTTCCTTGATCGATTAAAATTACGTACATACTATTACAGGTGCAAGACGTTTTGCAAGTTGTAACCACCAGCGCTCTCTGGATTTCATGCATCATTCCATCAATTATAGGAAAGTGACTCCTGTTGGTTTTGAATGTCCTAGCTGGCAGGATTTCTTAGCCGGAAAATGTGCTGAATGTGGGCCAGATACAAGGAGATGTGCCATTATGGGAATAAGAGCAGATGAATATTATAAATTCAGGAATACTTCAGTTCAACACCTGATGTACCTACAAACCTCAGGAAAACCTCCATACTGGCGTAAGATTATTTTTTACTATAATTTTAATGATTTTTTAACAGTCCGTTGAGAAATTAGAAAACCTTTATTATCCTTTCCAATAAATTTGTGTCATTTTCAAAGGCATTCAAAGTGCTAGTACAAACACTTTTGCGAGCTTTTTGTTGTTCAAACGTGAGAATGTTAGGCATCACTTTGGCACATATTTTTTGCATGTTAAAATTATGTAAAAATTGCGGTACGGATTCATTGTCTTTTCCTACAGCCTCAGAAATTGCACGAATGTTTAACGGTCAAACAGATTGAACCAGATTATCTTTTTTTTCGATAATGTCATCCGTTTTTGACGTAGAAAGGCGACCCGAGTGTGAATCATCCTCAATGTCAACTTGAAAACTCTTAAATCGCTCAAAAATACGTGCATACGATAAACATTCATTGTCATACACCTCTTTAAATAAATTATAGGTTTCAGGAGTAGGTTTTCCAAGTTTCATGTGAAATTTTCGCAACAATTCATAGCTCACTTGTCATTTTTTTTGGCGAAACAAAGAAATAAATCTAATGCGAATGAAGGCTACGGATTTTTGGATTTACTTACATAAACGAGAGGAACTGTGTTCCACAGAGATGGCTTAACGCTAGACAACTGTCGGTAGCTGGCATTTGGCGCATGCGCACTGATTCTGTAGTAGCGTCAGTCTTGTTATTTAATAGCCGCACCTCGTATGTCCTTTGTTAAAAACGCTTCCAATAGCACAAAAAAAATTTAATGGATGAGATAGCCTTGTTTGTTTATATACGAGTATGATCTCTATTTAATATATTTTTTAATTTGTTCTGAGGATAAAGGGATCCGAGTTAATTTCTCTTTTATATGCTGTCTCCTCGAGAGCCGGACAGAAATGACAAGATATGAAAAAAAATTCTCTTTCATTTAAGAACATTTTGCAGTGGAACTGTAGAAACGTAAAAAAAAATTCATTTTGTTAAATTTCCCTTCCTTTTCACTAGTAGATTTGGGTTGCTTCCAAAAACTTTCTTAACAGTCGAGGGAAACTTAAATTTCCCCAACATAACCACTTTTAGATTGGATGAAACAGACACACCAAGAGGAGGATTGATAATAGCAGAATCAGTGCATATCTCTACCCGACAAATTCCTACACAGATTGAGGAGAAACACAAGATCTAGAAAAACTAGTAGTTAAATTACAATTAGTAATTATCCTTCTATATGATTAATAGTATCTACTACCCAAGGGGATTAAATATCTCAACAAAAACTTTTGTAATCGTTAACAGATCTAACTTCCATTTTTTGGAAATTTTGATCTCCATCATCTGATGTAAGAATCAGATCACACCTATAAATATAGAAACTATTTTGTTGATTGGATAATGCATTCAAATTTTGTTATGCATTTTAATTCAATTTGCTTATTATGTATATTAATTTTATATACCATTGTTTTCACGCATAAAAGTATAGGTGAAGCTTCTCTAATAGATCTTACAATATGTTCATCAACCTTTCTTCGTAATTGTTTCGAATAAAACGGAAACTTCAAGAAACCAAAATATATCATCGATAGCAAGTATTACGAACTGTCTTTTTTTATTACAGAATATATCACGTCATTTCTATTTTTATTGCAGAAACACTAACCATACGCCAAACTTTGGATGACCTAACTGAATCAAATAAAAATCTGTTAATTCTGTTCGATAGCTACTCTTTGCTATCTGCTCTTCAAAATTGTAGTATTTAATCATCAAAAGTCATTAATTGATAATCAAGCAAGATTTTCATTCAGTCGCATTTTCATAATTAGTTGATTTTACTTTGAATTCCGTGACACTCAAAACGTTTTTAGAATAAACAGTGGACACTCTCACAAGATCGGTTAACAGAGTCCAATGTTATATTGACTAGATGGCCCCAGAAGAAACCAATAGTAATATTTTCAGAAACAGAATAAAAAGAACAAATGAAAATTTTTATTTTGTGATCTTAAGGAACATCCCGACCTTATATATAACGTCCAAATTTTATACAGAGCATTTTAGAATAAATACTAAGCACTTGAATCATCAGCAAAAGGGTTATAACTCCTGAGCTGTTACATAAATTCATTTTACATAATAATACAATGTGTAGTACCTGTAATCATATTAAACGCGATTTCGAACATTTTCTTCTAACATCCCATAGAAATCACCTCTGGAATATGCTTAAAGTAAGCCCTCAGCGCAATATTACTTTCAAAGAAATTTTAGACAATGCGATAAGAATTAAACAAATGTTCAGAATGTTCTGGCAAAATATAAAAGTATTTGATATTTATTGAATTAAAAGAATGTGTTCAAATGAATATAATAATCAGTATTTGTTCAATAAATTGCTTTTTTTAGTTTTAATAATAGAATAAAGAAAGGAAATTTTGATTCCGGAGAAAGGTTTCTTTTTCACGATAATGTATCATACAACATCCCCATACAGCATTGTCTGTACGACTTTTTTTGCTAAGCATTCAGTTACAATAAATCACAGACAATATTCTCATGACTTATCTTCAATTGAGATTTTCCTTTTTTTCTGAAGCTTAAATGTCCATGAAAAGACAGAGATTTGAACACGTTTGAGATACTAAATCAAATGCTACGCGAATTTTCCAAACAGTTTTATCCAATGAATGTAAGCAAAGTTTCGATGACCAGAAAAAACTTTGGAAAAATTGCATAGACTTCTCTGCCGATTATTTTGATAGAGATAAATTTATATATCAACGTTAAAAAAAATTTCTTACTTACCGCTTAATTTACAGACCCTGATTTTTTTATATCAAAATGAAGAAAAATGCAAAACCTTAATTTCATTTTGCGATGGAATTTTCTTTGAATTCCTCAATTTTTATTCCGGGTGCTGAACATTCAGTGGTATCCAATATGACTGCATGTCATGACATGTTCATGTTCAAGATTGGATTTTTATGCACGACAATTACAGGAATGAGTGATGATAAGAACTTCATAGCAAAATTGAAGTTTTTCACAACAGCTTTAGAACTATGAATAGACGCTGAATGATTGATAACTGTTCCAGACAACTAAGAATAAATTAAAGGTACCCTACGGCTAAAATTAATACTCCTTAGCCTTGAAAATATAATCATATTCAGGCTTGAATAGAGAATTTTAATTGCTAAATTTCAAAATGAATAAATAATTTTTTGAGTTGCTTTATTTTTGAAAATTTAACCTAGTTATAAAAGGAAGATTACAAATATGCTATAGCACTTACAATAAAATTTCAATTAATTTAATTTATTTAAAGTTCAATCATCGGTATAAAAAATAGTTAAGTTATCAATGAAAATCTTTAAAGTATCAATTCAATAAAATTAATTTACTCTTAACTAGTTACAAAATATTTTTAATTTCTTGAATATTTCTGTTACTATTGTCATTAAAAAATCTAAGAATATTTATTATAACAAACGTCTCTAATAAATTCTTATCCTAACAACATTTATACTTGGTACCATAAAAAAGTTAATCATTTAAGAAAAGGATAAGTATTGGTTTACTAGTTGTTTATTAACTTAGAAGCAACACTTGAGATACTTGGCGACGTACCTTATAATTTTGAGCCTCGTTAAAGTGACGAGGACGACACCTCAGTTGGCACCTTTCTCTTGAAACTTCCTCACCATATTAACGGCAGAGTTTAAACAGATTTAACGTGCATCAACCACTCTATACGATGAGTCTTCAATAGTATCAGGGCTTGAGCCCC
>BMAW01131409.1:766564-813687 GCA_019974015.1 Nephila pilipes
ATAAATATATATATATATATATATATATATATATATATATCACTGTTCTATTCTGTGATTATTGGGGAGAAAATTGAAAAAAAATTTCAAAAAGGTACTTGTATTCAATCATATAGTCACTTCATATTTCCTATATAATTTCTGTCCAAATCAAAAGGCTTTGAGGGTCACTTTGGAAACGCATTTTATTCACGCGGGGCGCACTGTGTGAGTGTGATGAATTCAATTTATTGCCTTTTTTTCTATGTCATCTTTTTAACGCTAATGCAAATCCTCATGTTAAAAACTACTTTCACGTCGTGGGAAGAGCCGAATCTTCCCAGGTACCGTTAGAAAAATCAAGAACATTCTGCAATAAATTAAGGGAAATGACATTTTATTGAATTAAATGTATTTGTTCGAAATATACTTTAAAAACTGTCCTGCCGTTATAATACAATGCTAGTACAAATTGCTAGCCATCAAAAGACACTGAGCAGTCAGTCTATCTGAAACTATACGCATCTGGGTCAATTGTATTAGGGTTGTTGAGGACAGACTGGCTGCTGTTATTTAACATGATCGGCGCTTCGCATTCCCTCCCCGTGCTCTTCAGTAGGTTTGCTGGTTAGGTATACATCACTGAATATTGACAGGGGCGAAACCGCCTCCTGGAGAGTAGTGAAAGGATATTGACAGGTGGTAAACGTGTTTAGAGCGGTAAAGGGGGCGAAAGGAGCATGTTTTGACATTCAAACTTGATTTTAAAACTCACAAATAAATTTATTAAGTAAATTATCCAATTTGCACTATTTGTATCAATAAGAAAATAGACTTACGCAACGTCTATGAAACCTGCAAGTTTCATCCCTTTTGTTCAATTGCCGCCGAACTCACAATTACATATGAGTTTACTTTGGAACAGTGTTGTATAATGAGACAATGAAACCATCCCGTTTACAGAAGCATCTGCAAAAAGAATATCCTGACAAACAAAATAATTTGTCATTTTTCACAAACATTAAGGACAAGTTACTGAAGGCACCGTCGGTCTCAGACTTGTTAGCGACCTCACCACAAAAATATGATAATGGTTTGATGCTCTCAACGATCTATTATTCGGCAGCTGTGTAAGGACAACGATGAAGAATTCAATTGCTTCCTGGTACACAATGAGGTTCTCTATCAATTCAAAGGTGCAGGCTTCAATAGGTTCTGAAATCTTTTCAACTCTATGCTTGAGTTTCTTGAAGAGAAATATGTAGTTCTGAGTGAAAGATTGCAACAATTTAAGTTCGATGTTGCTTAAATGATTGATTTACTAGTAAAAAGGAAACTTGCGCCTTCATTTCACTTATTATGTTGAACCGAGCGTTAGGAAATTGGCTCTGACTGACATAGGTACACGACTGTTTCCTATATTCTACTCTTTAATGTTAAAAAAAATTGCAGTTCTTAATTATCTTATTAAAAATTTTAAGAAATTTAACCATGTTTCCCCTTCCCCCCCCCCGCCTCTATTTTCATTGGTAATTTTAATTTTAACAAACAGACTGCAATAAACAGTCAAAGCAAAATTTATAAGAAAAAGCCAAGCAAATTTGGTGTAAAAATCTATTGTAGAAAGTTACTTAAATATTTTGCCTCTTATAATTCAATAACCTTCCTCCTAACCCCATACCCCAAACTATTATTTTCACAAGCAGGACGTTAAAAAATTTCGCTCCTTAGGGGAGCGGCACCTTTAAAAAGTTTGAAAATCACTGGTATACACTGTGTCTCCTACTTCCTGACAAGACAGCCAGCAAGGTTTTTGAAATGAACTCAATTTTGCAATTGTTTCTGAACTAGAGTATAGAATAGAAATTCTAGAGATAGCTGAATCAATGTAATGAGATATTACCTTCGTAATGGGTTATAATACGAATGACTCATGGGGTAATGTTCTTTGGTATTTTTATGTACAATTAAAGTTTATATTTTTGTTCAGATGAACCAACTTTGCAGGGGGCAGGTTGGCCTGGGCTTTCCTATATAAATGTTTTGATAATAAGTAATAAAACCATTCGTGTTAGATAACCTAAGACGAATGGTTTTATTACTTATTATCAAAGATGACCTAATCATCTTAGATCATATAGTCTGCTTCTCAACATTTTAACTGTCTTAGTCCTCAAAATACGCTCTTATCTTTCTATTACTGGAAAAGTTCAAAAATGCAAAAAAGGGTTTATTATCAATATTAAAACCAATTTTTGAAAATTTTTGCTCTGAAAAAATTTAAATATGCACTAGTGTGCAAAATTTAAGCAACTTTTCAGATTGTGCAGTAATTCCGAAAAAAAATGAAAACCAAAATTCACATTACTAAAGCACAATGTAGCATTTAAGAGTTGATGAAAGCATAAAAGAGCCCAAAATTGAATTGTTCGTATATATTTTGGAGCAAAACAGGAAAATACTTTACTGATAGAATGGCGTTAATAAAAAACATTGCCTGGCCATGAAGAAGAGCAACAAAACAAAATCCCTTAGTAAGGGACGTGACCTCCCCCAACTGCAAGGGTTGCGTGACATCGTCTGTACCTGCTCAGTACCAAATTATCCAGCAGTCCGTGAGATAAGAGTTGTCATTCCACAAAGAGCATCTGTTTCAGCTATCTGGTGCTCAACGGAGGATACGATCTTGCTGCCAGGCGTCTCCACAAAGCGTCCTACACATGCTCGATGGGATTTAAATCAGGGGAACATTCTGGCCGATCCATTTTGCAGATATCCTTACTTTCTAGAAGCTCCTTAACAGCAGAGGTCCTGTGTTAACGTGCATTGTCGTCCCCAAAATAAAGTCAGGGCTAATGGTGCCTCGGAACAAATGCATGTGTGGGAGGATAATTTTATCGCATTAATTCTTCCAGTGCATGGATTGGTGCTTTGTTCCACGATCGCAAGTAAAAACCAATAACATCACACATTATTATCCTTATTCATAAATTTAGTTCATTTTCAACGGCATTTAAAGTGTCAGTATAAGCATTTTTGTTGCGTCTTGTTGCTCAAACACGAGAATTTCAGGCACCATTTTGGTACACACTTTTTTGCATAATCAAAATTTTGTGTAAAATTTGCGGTACGGATTCTTTGTCAATTCTTACATCCTCAGAAATCGCACAAATGCTTAACCAACGGTCAGATCGATCCAGATTAACGAGTTTTTCCATATTGTCATCCGTTTCTGACATAGAAGGGAGACTCAGCTTTAATAATCTTCAAAGTCTTCTCGGCCATCTTGAAAACGCTTAAACCAAGCAAAAACACAAGCACGCGATAAACATTCATTGTCATACACTTCTTTCAATAAATTCTAAGTTTAAGAAACATTTTTTCAATGTTTATGGTTTTTTCAATGTTTATGGAATTTCACAACAATTCGTTGCTCATTTATCATTTTCTAGTGAAACAAAAAGCAAATCTAATGTGAACGAAAGCTACGGTAATACGGATTTGTCTCTACAGAAGCGAGAGGCATTATATTCGAAAGAGAAGGTTTCACGCTAAACAACTGTCTGTCCCTGGTATTTGGCGCTTGCGTCAGTCCTGTAATTTAATAGACACACCTCGAACAAATGCCAGAAGCAAGTACAAAAAATCTTAGCTTAACCTTTATGAAGATACATAAAAATTTATTCAGATTATTTTCTGCCAAAGATATATAACTGAATTATGTAAGGAATATGATAATATTAAGTATATTAATCTAAATAAAGTGGATGTACAAGATATATACAAAAAGCATATAGGGAAATTTTATGTTAGAGAGGACCACGCCAATTTGTTTATGTAGTAATCATGTGACTTTGACGTAGCGCCAGTTGCCTGTAAATTTAGTCCATTATAACTGTCTGCTTGAGAGAATAAACAAAAGTAAGCTGCAATTTAAATTGGAAATAATACATCATCTGTAAATAAGTAAATTAGGATGAAAGCCTCAATAACAATGAAATCTGTATTATATCTAGACTTGATTTATAAACGTCAGTGACAAATAGACAGAATAACAGAATATCTCCTTTACACGGCCTCAATTTTGATTAATCTCTCATCTAACCAGTATGTCATTTCTTTGCTCGATTGCTTAGAGAGCAAGCTAGTATCGGAAAATTAGATGAAGCATTTAATTTCAGGTCTTACCTATTTACATAAACTTCGAAAAATGAATGTGGGTTCGTTGGAAAAGTAGAATCGATAAAGCAGAATAAAATCACACAAAATGACGTTAAAACAAACGTGAATTTCACAATTACATGAAAAAAGTAGTAGTGAATGAAAAATGTAAATAAAAGGTGCGGTATAAATCTCTTTTCCCAAACTGAACTGAAAGTTCAAATTAGTCATAATTTATTCACATTTCACCTTATTTAAAAATATATCCTTTTCTAGCGGAATTGATAGGAAAACATGATATGTACTTTTTCCTTCGTTAGTCTGTTTTGGTTGCAAATTGTATTTTTAAAGAAATTTTTTACTTAGTTTTTTTAAAATTAAGCCTCAATGCACGAATAAAATATAGTTAATTCTTATAAAAATAATGCTTTATTGAAAAGGAAATACAGACATGTAATAAAAAGGAATGTCCAAAAATAAATTAATTAAACACTGTATACATATCGAAAATAAATAAAAAATACTATTTTATATATTTTCTTAGCAGATGATTTTTCATTGAAGAAAAAATATCAGCGAGAAATGCTTTTACAAACAGAGTTGTTTTATTTTACTGTACCCTGAGGTGGGATTTAAATAATTTAACAGTCCCATTTATAACATTTTTAAGTATAAAAAGCAAGACACAGTAATGTAGCTTACTATTTCAGATAATTAATATTTAAATACGAGGCGTAAAAGTGTCACATAAAACTGTATATGTTGCATGAAAGCTTTGAAATATTAATGAGAGAAATATTAAAGAATATGTGACCCAATAGCTTTTACCAATCTAGGAATACCACTACATCATAATATCTCGTGGGAATTTTTGGCGTAACACAATGTTCATACAAATGAAAGATTTAATAACTCCTTAATTACTTACCATTTTTTCTCTTAACATATATATTTGCTTACTAAACTAAAAAAAATAATAAAAAAAAACCCTCACCAACTGTCCTTTTAATATTGTTGAGACGCTGACAATTGCGTTTTTCATCGTCCGTTTACTCAAAAATCAAACCTATATAAAATATTCAGACCTCTTGACTTTATACTATTTGATCAAATAATCCTATTATTCATTCCAATTTCATCTCATATATTCGAATAACGGCAACTATTACCAATAAAATTAATAGCACTTTTTAATCTCCTCGTTATTCTTAAGACTCAGGACTCCTAGTCCTTACTGACTTGATTAATTAATTTTTATAATTTTATATATATCTTCATCTTCTTTCAATATTTATACGCATACGTTCTTTCTTTTGTTAATTTGTATGTAAATATATAGATATGCTCCTATAAATATGTTCTGGTAATCCATATGTATATTCAAATTAATTATAATATGGCTGTTGTGTTAATTTTGAACTAAAAATAAAGTGTGTCTGATAAAGAGTTGTACCCCTTTTGCACTCTTCACATTATAAAACTTTCTTCACTTTATTTGCTTCTTATTCATAAAAAATACTTAGGTTTTAAATTCTTTAAATTCTTAATGGGAAATATAACATATTTTAATGAAAAAATTTGAACTTTATTTTGTTAACTTTTTTTATAAACTCCATTTCAACGAAGTGGGGATCATCGTAGGAGACTGGTTTGATAGCTAAAACCTCTTGTTGGGTGAGCTATATCTCCTTTGATCAAAGGAATGAGGAATAAAAATTTAATGCTTCGCTAAAAAAGGTATAATGTATGAATAAAAAATATTACATGCTAGTTTGTTTGTATTCAATCTAATCACACACATAAAAAGGAACTCTAAAAATGAGGTTTCGAAATAGCATATATGATGATGAAAATGTGATATCTGATGTTTTAACTCTTACCTATGTAACATAATTTAATAAATTTGGGCAACTTAGAGCAAAACATATTGAATTTCACATAACATAGCTTCTATTTATAGATGGTTAAACACTTGTTGTATAATTTACTTAAATTAAGTGCATTTTAGCATACATCACAGAATATATATGCGCAATAATTTTTAAAGGAAAAAAAAACTTAACTTGTACATCTCTTTCAAATACTTTTTATTAGTACTTTCTTATTACATGTCAGGTATATCTATGTAATATAAAAATTAGGAGCACATCATGCAATTTCACAGTAATTTCTTATGAAGTGATTAGATGAACGTACTTATAATATCTGGCTTTAAATAAATTCTAGTTAATTGAATAAAAGTGAAGCCCATCTTGCAATGCAATTAAATATAATTTATTTAATGAATAAAAAAAGGTTGGAAAAAGTACTCGCGTTCAAACAAATTCTAAAATAGGCTATTCATTTCCCCCTAATTTGATTTTGACTTAATTTGATGAACTTTCGAAAATTCTTTATTAAAAAATTTCTTACGCATTTAATTCAAATGAATTTTACATAAAGGAGAATCTTTACTAAAAAACACTGATTTTTAATTTCAATGAATTTAAAATAACATTTAATCCCAAACATTGCTCAATGTCTTATTTTGATTTTCAATTACGCGATGACTAATAATGTTTTCACTTGTATTATTAATAGTAATGGAAGCATCCACATTTTTAATTGAAGAATCAACAATATTTAATTGTAATCACTGATAAGATTAATTTACTCTATAAACGTTGATAAACTATTCCTAAAGAATATTTTAGTTATTTTGATATAGCTCATTATTATACATTCAAAGAAATTAAATGAAAGTTAAATTAAAACGTTTCTTTCAAAAAAATATATTTACAATGTATCCTAGAAAATATAAGGTAATATATTTATTTTTAAAAAAATCGCTATCATAAAAGATTTGAAGACGACGCCTGAAAAATTCATTTTAAAGCTTACGTTTTGTTTTTCTAAAACAGTTTGAGGTTAGCTCTATTTTTATAGCATTATTTTGTATCAATTTATTCTCTTCTATCGATTATACCTTCCAAGGACCTCACATTCCTTTTTCGAAGCTTATAACTAAACTAAAAGGGAAATAACTTTCATTTTTTCCCTTGTATGCCTCCCCTCTAAATCAGTAGAAAAAAGGATGACATATTAAACTAGGGGGAGAGATCACGGGAAAAGTCAGTAGAGCAGAAGCCGTATTATAAAATACAATGCCTTTGTTTAGTCGCTACAACTGATAAGCCAATTCAAGATTCAGGCTTTGATTTAATAGTAGTTTCAACTTTTTCAATTTTTTCCCCCGAATTATTTGAAGTTACATTCTGTTTACTTCATATTAAAGCTTACCATTATTATTCCTCTCAAATTGAAAACTGTAAATACGAAGTTTGATTGAAAAATAATGCCTCTATGACTTAAACTTACCCTATTTTCACAATTCTTGTCGCACCTGAAAGCTACATATATCATATATATAACACATTATTATTCACTTATTGGTATGGTCTCCATCTCTTTCCACACGTTTGTACCGGGTGACTAGTAGAACAAACTGTCGTAGAAGAATTCCTGTAGTTGTTGCCGACACTAGGCTTAAATGGCATTTTTGACCTCGTCATAAAAATGAAAGTGATGTCCCTTAAAGTTCTCTTTCACCTTTCAGAAGAGGTGCAATATGGAAAAATATATCTCATGAGGATTCACTACCGTGAGATGACGCCTTTCAGGTGAGATGATGCCTTACTACTTCTACCCCATCTCCAAGAAGGGGTGACTTCTTTAATTCTTAGTACACCAGTGACACTAAGGAATACAGGAAACAAATATATACATATGCATAGACAACAAAGAGGACATATGTATCTCTCAGAAATAAGAATTTCGAAATTCGATTGACAAATAGAAAAATTATGGTCACAGAAGCATTACTTTTCAATCAAATCTCGTATGCTTACTAATTAAAAGAACAGTTGGTTGATTGTTCTGTTGGTTGTGTGGAATTTACTGTAGTGAATCCTCATGAGATATATTTTTCCAAACTCAAGAAAAATATTAAAAGAACAATTGAAATCTTAATCTGATTTTTTTTTTTTTTTTTTTTTTAAATCTTTGAGAGAACCTGAACGTTTTCATATGAAATCAATCACAATGCATAACGTTGCCACCTTAATACGAACACCACAGTCAAAATTTCAGATATTTTTGAAGATGTAGATGTCTAGAATAGAGATTAACTATATTCAAAACATTTGGTATGGAACACTAAAGTCGGTTGATCCGAGATCAGTTAAGCGAATCCGCATAAATTTTACAACAGATTAAGCATTTAACTTAATTCTATATTTTAAAATGTCAACTATTCTCAGGTATGATCAGTGTTACCGTCTCATTTGATAAAAACTTAATCTATTTCGAATGTTGACTTTACAGTATGATAATGGGGCCATCATTTTCTAAAATAATATTTTAAATTTGTAAAACGTAATTATAATGAATTAGTTATTACTATTAGAAATATATGGTTTGCGCATTAAAGGAGTCGTGAAAAATGGATGTTCTGAATTACATTTAAGACTACATGGATCGAGAAGGAAAACGTGTTGTATGATATATCAAATTCTGAGTTTCACAAAAATTAAATACTGCCCCAAATTCCTTCAAAATTTCCTGAAATGATAACTTAATCTGAATTTGAGAGTTATATAGTCTTCGTTAATTGTATATTATTCCTATTGAAAGGTTTTTGAATGTCAGTTAGTAAATTTTATAGAAATGTAATGACAGTTTTAGAGAATTATTAAAATTAGATTAAAAACGAAATTTAATTCCAATTTGTGTGTGTGTGTGTGAGAGAGAGAGAGAGAGAATATATTTTTTTTCCTTTCTTCTTAAGAAAATTAATTGCCACAAAGAAAAAAAGAATACATTTTTAAATTCTTACTCGAAAATCTGTATTTTAAGACATTTTAGGTGGCAGGTTATTGATTGAAATTAATTTTTTTGCGAGAAACAATTAACAGAACCAATTAGTAGAGATAAAGAGATAATTTAATTCAAAATATTTCTTAAGATTCTTCTAACTGGATCCCAAAGGAATTTTACTCATCCATGAAACAGGTCAATTGAAAAGTCCCCGGCCTACCATAGTAAAACACATTTTTTTGGCAAAATTAGTTTTTTTTACTCAACATAATTCCCTTCAAGGGTGATACACTGATTATAGCGACCCTCCGACTTTTCGATACCATTTTTGTAGTACAATTTGTCCTTTGCTTCAAAATAGGCCTCAGTTTCGGCGATCGCCTCTTCATTCGAAGAAAATTTCTTCCCAGCGAGCATTCTTTTGAGATTTGAGAACAGGAAATAGTCGCTGGAGGCCAGATCTGGAGAATACAGGGGATGAGGAAGCAATTCGAAGCCCAATTCATGGATTTTTGCCATCGTTTTCACTGACTTGTGACACGGTGCATTGTCTTGGTAAAGCAGCACTTTCTTTTTCTTCAAATGCGGCCGTTTTTCGGCGATTTCGTCCTTCAAACGGTCCAATAACGCTATGTAATAGTCGCTGTTGATGGTCCTTCCTTTTTCAAGGTAGTCAATGAAAATTATTCCATGCGCATCCCAAAATACAGACGCCATAACCTTTCCAGCCGACTGTTGCGTTTTCCCACGCTTTGGAGCGGGTTCATCGAGTGTGGTCCACTCGGATGACTGTCGATTGGACTTCGGAGTGAAATGATGGAGCCATGTATCATCCATTGTCACATATCGATGCAAAAACTCGGGTTTATTACGCTTGATCATCTTCAAACACTGCTCCGAATCATCAACTCGACGTGGTTTTTGGTCAAAAGTGAGCTCGCGTGGCACCCACTTTGCACAGAGCTTTCTCATACCCAAATATTCGTGAATGATATGATGTACAGGTTCACTTGATATCTTTAGAGTATCTGCTATTTCATTCCATTTCAATTTACGGTCATTCAAAATCATTTTGTGGATTTTTTTAATGTTTTCGTCGGTAACAACCTCTTTTGGGCGTTCACCGTCTTCGGTGCTCATTTCACCACGTTTAAACTTAATATACCAATCCTTGATGGTTGATTTTCCTGGGGCAGTGCCCGGAAACTCCGCATCGAGCCAAGTTTTTGCTTCAACTGTTTTTTTCCCTTCAAAAAGTAATATTTTATCAACACGCGAAATTCCTTTTTATCCATTTTTTTCACAATAACAAAAGTTGCTTCACTCAAAATGCTATAATTCACAAACTAATGATGCGACAGCTGTCAAATTTATACACGCATGTTTTGAGGGTTAGGGCTAACTAAAAAACATATGGATTTAATTCTAGTAGAGCCATCTGTGTGTCAGGCCGGAGACTTTTCAATTGAACTGTTATTATACATCGTTTTTAAAGAAATTTTCTTTTCTTTTGTGTACTTGAAAAATGTTCCTTAACTTGAAATTTTCATTTTTTTTAGTGACGTAGATTTCTTTCATGGCGCAAGATATCAGTATTTAGTTACAACTGATAAGGAATTAGGAGAAATTAAAAGTGTTTCCCTGAAATGGTACAGTGCATCAAGATTCAATATATTTAGTAATCCGAAGCTTTATGTAGAATATGTAACAGTCATACCTATGAACACAATAGAAGCATCGTAAGTATCTTTCTGGTTTTATAACGCAATTATATAAAGAGAGTTTAGTTTTCAGTAGATGCTTGAATATGTCAAAATATAAAGAACAACTATTAAATACTTCTATAATTAATTTAATCGAAATTTTAATTTTGCTCCTTCTACAAAATAAATACATTTTAATTTTATAATTGATCGAAATTTATATAATTTGGGACGGTTATATTCTTTATAATTTATGCATATACTATCATTCAAATAATGATATACGTATTCACCTTATACATCTACAGTAGGATAGACCATTTTTGTGATACATATACATTTCTACAAAATTTCACTAATCCATATAAATTATTGATTTTTAACACACATATTTCGTATAGATTGAAGTATATAAATTATTCTACAAAAACTCAAAATCTAAAATGGTAAAATACGTTTTCTAATATTTAAAAATCATGTTATTTTCAGTTATTCCATAACAATTTGAAATTACTTAAAATATCTTCTCTGTTTAACTAATGACACGCATTATTTTACTCCAAACATATTTCTTCAAAATTTATTTTAAAAAAAAATATTTACTAATATATATATGCACTCTACAATAAAAAAAAACGACGCACCAAGATGGAGTTGTCCAATGGATAGAAAAATTATGTACAGAATAGAAAATGATTCAAATTTAAGAAAAATTGAATGATTTAATTCAGAGTTACATAGTTATAAAGTAACGAACTCTATAAGGTGTTGACCCACCTCTAGCCTAGATGCAAGCTGCCACATGACGTGGCATAGAGTGTTAAGGTTCCCTGATGGTCTCCTGTAGTATTTCCTGCCAAATTTTCTCCAATTGTCGGGATAGGTCCTCAACATTCCCTGGTAGATGCAGTCGCCTTCCTTCCTATCCCAGACATGCTTGATTTGAGAGAGATCAGGCTGTCCAAGGAAGTGTTTGACAAACTGTAAGACAGTTCATAGCAACTCGTGCTGTATGAGGTCTGGCATTATCTTGCTAAAATATGAGGCCAGGGTACTGCAAAAAGAACGATAGCAAAACAGGTCTCAGATTGTCATCCACGTACCGCTGTGCTGTAAGTGTGCCTCTAATGACGACCAAAAGGGTCCGGCTATCAAGGACAATGGCACCCCAGACCATAACTCCTGGTTGAAGGCCAGTGTTTCGTGCAATAGTGAAAGCCGGGTCTGCACGAAGCCCTGGGTGTCTCCAGACACGTCTTCGATGATCGTTAGGACACAGTCGGAAGCAGGATTCGTCGCTACACATTATACGCCCTCAGTCAACCTCATTCCAACCTGATCGAGCCAAGCACCACTGTAATCTGGCTCGACACTGTTCAGACGTGAGTGGCAGGTGGCGTAGCGATTAGTAAGAGCTTAGATTTTGCTCTATCAGTCGAATGTGAATGGTCATGGTGGACACTTGTGTCACACGTCTGATGGTTGATAACGATGAATCAGGCGCTATGACAGTTGATCTGACAATCACTCTGTCCTCCCAATCTACTGTGGCCCTAGGTTGACCACTACCCTCATGACGCTGAAATCTGCCACTGTCCACCCATTCTTGCCAGTATCTTCGAATCGCTTCGATCCATATGACAAGCGATTCTCCGATTTGCCCAACCTGCCTCTTTCGATCTAATGATACGACCTCTTTCCAATTCTGACAGTTGCTCGTAATAAACTCGAATCCTG
This sequence comes from Nephila pilipes, assembly GCA_019974015.1. Lineage (NCBI taxonomy): Eukaryota > Metazoa > Arthropoda > Arachnida > Araneae > Nephilidae > Nephila > Nephila pilipes. The sequence goes on from BMAW01131409.1 coordinate 778,999, forward strand.
CGGCGAGGTATTTTTTCAGTTGTTGAAAGGTATTATCCTAAATCGCGATGCAACAGAAAATGTGACCATCAGATTGAGAATCGCTTCTTATATACACCTGCTGAGTGCGCAATTCCGATGTTCTTTAGCTCCCGCTATTCATTCATTGGACACTAAATTTTAATCATTTGCATATTCGGTTCAAATGTCTTTACATACGAAAATTCATTACAATCGGGCTACTCCTTCTTGGTAAGTCTGTTTTCTTATAGAGCATATATATATATATATATATATATATATATATATATATATATATATACTGGTGTTCAAAATTAAGAGAATTTTCCAATTTGGTCAATTGTTGCTAGAACTACTGGACAGATTTCAATGAAATTTAGTTTGTACATAGGTTTGACGTTATACAAAAAAATAACCATTCAACAGTTATAATACACACGCATGATCGTGTGCAACACTGATCGAAGTAGCAAGGCATGAAACAGCAGTTGCAGAACAGAACAAAATAACGGGTTAATATGGGATATGGTCCCCTCTTACAGATATACAGGCCTCTCATTGTGATTTTATGCTAGAAAATTGGGAGTTTATGAGTTAAAGTGGTAATTGTTCCCATTCGTTCAGCAACGCCGGTTTCTGGTCTTGAATGGTTCTTGGAAGAGGATTGCGAATTGCAATTGCCCTCCCCTGAGCGTCCCAGACATTCTATATAGGATTCATGTCTGGAGATCTGGCTGGCCAATCCATCCGGCGAATATCTGCATTTTCCAGAAATTTGTCAACCAGGTGAGCTTAATGTGGCCTAGCGTTGTCATCCATTAAAAAGAAATCAGTACCGATTAGACCCCTGAAAAGGCGGATATAGGGCTCCAAGACCTCCTCCCTATACCTCTCAGTAGTCACAGTGCCTCTTTCAAAGACATAGGGGTGCGACCATCCAACATGATGCCTTCCCAGACCATCAAACCTCCGCTGCGTTTTGATCTATTTCTCGGACATTGGAGAGCAGGTAGAACATCCCTGGTTCTCTCCATATGAAAATACGGCGAGAATCACCGGTTAGACAAGGCTGAACTGGAACTCATCAGGGAAAAGAACGGACGCCCATTGATTCATGCTTCAATCTCTAGGATCTCTGCACCATTTTAAGTGGACTCTCCTATTCGCAGAACTAAGCGGTACGCAAACAACAGGTCTTCTTGCAACAGCTACCCTTGAAACTCAGGTTCCTGTGGCAGCATACAACTCATGAGAGACTTGAAAAGCTGTAGCATTCCTGTTATGCCTCGCTGTAATGAACAAATAGCTATCTCATCTAGCTGTTGTGGGTCTTGGATGACCTTGCCCAGGCTATATTTCAACAGATCCGGTAACCTGAAACTGTTTTCGTAAATTGGACTCGATGCTGGGCGTTGAATTGGATTATCTGTAAAACTGGATTTGGGACTGACATACTTCTAGCCTACCCACAATTCGCCACCTCATTCCATTATCTCAACATTGGTAGTTATTCATTTTTACTCTTTGAATTTTAATTTAAGCGATTGCTGCAAAATAACACCGAGAAATTTCTTCGAAATGTGCTGGCGAACGAAATGTAGATTTTGGCACGAGCACTTATAAATCCTACTTTTCTACTAATTCCACCCACACACACATATACTCTTACATATTCGACGTATAATATTTGCATCTTAATTTCGAAGCAGTATTTTTACATTTCGTTCAATTCTTTTCATGAAATTCGAAAAAATATGCAAATTCTCTTAATTTTGAACAGCAGTGTGTGTGTGTGTGTGTGTGTGTGTGTGTGTGTGTGTACACTTTACTTGAAAACTAATTATTATGTTACGAAATATGTCTTGTGACAATTATTCCAGAATATATTTATTATTTACTGTATTAATGATACTTAACAATTTAACAGCAATCAACAGTTTTAATTGGAATTTAACTTCTTTTAAAAAACATGAGTGTTTTAAGAAACGATTTTATGTATAAGAATGAATTATGTTCGATTTTAAACTTTTTCTAACGTAATAAATTAGATTATTAAAAGGGATTAATAAAAGGGCAAATAATTAAATTATGCGATTAATTAATATATATAACATACCAGTAGGCATTTTTGTTCTAGAATTTTTAAAGCTTGAATTGAATATCCAACTTTTAGATAAAATATCAAACAGTTGACTAATTTATAAAGAGGTCTGTATTTAATTAAATAAATTTTTAAATAATCATTAAATATTTTTCTATGTTATATATATATATATCACTAAACTATAATCTTTACACGCAAGCGAAATATTCCATAAATCTTTCAGAAGTAAATATAAAATGCTTCTGCGTTCACTTACGCATACACAATATTGTACAATACTTACCTTTAATAATAAATTTATTAAAATTATTTGCTAAGTTATATTGAAAGTTCCCTTACTTCTAAATCAACAACTATTTTTTTACATTTAAAAAGTAATCTATGTGGCATTTTATTTTTATTACAGACCAAGAAATATGTCTAACAGAGCCTTCTGCAATAAACCAGACAATGGAATAACTCCAAAGACAATAGCAACTTTCCACAGAAGTGACAATTGCCTAAAATAAAATTTTGATGAAATTTTTCTATGGAATATACTGCTGTAAAATTTTCTAGAGATGGTTAAATATATATTTATTGTGATTAATAAAAAGAAAACTGAAATTTGTTAAAGAATGGACAATGTTTCAATTTCTATTAATCATTTGTGATCTTAAATATTTCAGGCTTAGATCAGGTGGTATTTTTTTTTTTTTTTTTTTAAATTCTATTTTTAATAAGATACTCTTAATGAAAGAATAACTTTAAATTTCTTTTTTTGTGACCTCTACAATATTTACATATCACATTAAAATTTCACGGAAAAAGTGAATTTTGTGAATATCATTCGAAAGCATTAAAAACATTACTTTTTAAATATATCAAAACTATGTTATATTTCGTTGATAAATATTTTTACTTCGCTGATACAGAATAATCTGTTATCAGAATTCATGTTTCGACTTCTGTTATATCAGATTAAGCCAATAAAAGTAGAGAAATTTTATCTGGAAAAAAATAAAAAATTCCCATACAATTTTTTCCCACAACCTTTTGAGAGTTAAGAAAAATAATCATTGTATCTGATTAAGCCTACCAAAATAAAGAAATTTTATCAGAAAATTTTTTTACCAAGACTTTTTTTTCCACGGCCTCTTGAGAGTTAACAAAAATAATCATAATAATAAATACGAACAAAATCGATGAGAAAAAACCTGAATTTAATTTTTCGACATTAAGAAAAAACTGGTAATTATCAGTCTATAATTAATCCAACAATTACGGATAATACATAATGCTGAATACGTGACTTCTAATTTTCAGACAAGCATAAAATTTTGTCATTGTCAGTGTTTCCTAACATTTCATAAATGATAACAATAAACAATACACATCTCATCAAACATATCAAGATATTTTGTCCTGGCCTTGAGAGAAAAATGCCAGCTGAACAACAAGAAGCTCTTCTTGATAAGATATATCAAAATCTATATCCTTTATTAACACAAAGACAGTTTTAAACTTTTTCTTAGATTTCATTTCTGATACTAGACGTAATAGATAACCTTTTTAGGGGAAAACTCTTGACAGATACCTACAGTTCGCAGTTTAACAAGATGAAATGAAGACTCAAATTGGACTTATTATTTGTTGGTCGGTGTTAGTGTTGGCGGCGGTAGAAAGTGAAAATGTCTCGCATAATAGTTCAGTTCGGAAGGAAACTAAAATATATCGACGTAAGTACTTAGATTAGCAAAATTATTACTTGGTTGTATTTAGGGTAATATTCTGAAAAATGACTTTAAGAGAAAATCCCTTATCCATCCTAAGACAATTGTTAATAAAGGATTTAAAAACTAAGTCGATGTAGTTTTCCACAAGAGCTTAAAATCTAAGTAAACTCTGATTAATAAATTCATTTTATTTATTATTTGATTTTATCATTTTTACTTACCTTCATATTCCTATTATTTTAGTCAGTACTCCATAGCATTTATTTTCATACTTCACGTTCCATATTGCTTATAATTAGCACTGATAATTTAGTTAAGTACTTCATAAATCAAGTGACAGTTTGAAAAGCAAACATGTTAATTATGATTGCATTATTAATTCATATTTTATTATATTAGGAAACTTCTGGCAATATTTAAAAGAATTAAACATGGGAACATAGCAAGCATGTGTCTATATGCGTTAAGTTAAATGTGCATAATATTATATTATTTCACATCTTTAAAATCAGACAATTTTAACATTTCCAAATAATTTTCTTGAAATTACATAAAATTGAAAAATGGCTTGATTTAGCGAAAAAATAAGAAAATATATTCTAATTTCATAATAGCAAATCCGTGAGTTTATTTTCATACAAAAGGGGAATTAGATTTTATTATATGATTAGATATGTATTGATTGTTTAATTTTTTTAACCTTATCTTTAAGTATTATGAAGCATCGTTCACAAAAGTATTATTTATATCTGTATTTTCTTTCCTTATTGCATTTCGAAGAAATGTCAACTTTTTTTCTTGAGATTGTCTGTTACTGTTAAGAGTGTCTGTATTCCACAAATATTTCCTCTTAAGACGCTAAGTCATTGACAAAAAAATATATATTATAGTCTATTTCACCCATGCTTTTCAGCTTTTTGTAATAAAAATTATTTTTTACTTTGTATGATTTTTCCAACGAAGCCTTTCGAGGTTCAGCTAAAACGAGCACATTTTTAAGCATTCTATATCGCTATACATATTCCATTAAACTTATTCCAATACCTCTGTTTATCTTGTTAAAATTTAGGATCACATTGTATCATAATTCCTTCAGATTGTCATTACTGCTTCAATCACTTGTGAGTAAGATATCAAGATTAGTGGTGCTGGAAATAAATAAATTATAAAAAGATACATGAAAATTTGAGAAATCAAGAAATTAATAAACACTTAGAAGTAATAAAAATAAAAGTACAGTTTTAAACTTGCTTGTCGATTACTTGAAGTTCATTCTTCAATTAATTGGATTTTTTTAATAAAAGAAGTTTTAATTTTTTAAAAGAGTTTAAAATGTATAAGCAGAACCCAAATGTGAAAATTTTTGCTCTAATTGCTGATATAGTATATTTAAAGAACTCAGCAAATTATCATATGTTTCCAGCTGTCTATCGTGCTTAAAATTAAAATGAAAAGGAGAAAGAATGTTGATACAATTTGTGAGACGGCCCAGCTTCGCTAAAATCAAGGAAATGAATCATTGCAACTCAATAAAAGTTCCAGCAAGAATGAGTCAATAAATAAAACCAAACTGAAATTCATTCATTTCTTAACCTTTCAATTCTTAAGTTCTCCCATTGGCATGGTACGAAAGTTTGAAGAGAGAGGTGCCAGCTCATACAACGTCATTATCTTTTGACCGAGGTTCAGAATTATGAGATTCGTAGCCAATAGTCGTCGTTTTACTTCTAAGTGTGAAGTAAATAAACAATCAATCAAAAAATCAACTTATGAATGCTAATTTACGCAAGTCACAATTCATTCACAAGTAGATTCTCAAATTAAATAACGTCATAAAGAATCTCAAAAGGCTAATTGAAGGGAAATATGAGTGGGAACTTCGTTTTAAATTCATTTCAATCCTTTTTTGTAAGTGCTTTCGTCGTTTGCAACTATCGAAACTCAAAATTGATTCTATCAAGCACGGAGTTCCGCAATGTTTATAAAGTTCAACACAATTACATGCGTTGTAAAACGAACTTCTCTCTCTTTTTCTGTATGCGTGTGTATGTGCTTACATTGTCAAAGAAATTCAAATGCTCTTTCAGTTTTGGGATGAAATACTTAGATATAAACTTCTTTAAAGCTCAAATAATTGAAAAATTGGGGATAGCACATATTTGTCACTTTTATATCGAGATTATTATGTTCTTTGTAAGAAGGAAGTAATTAATGCTACCTTTTTTCAAAATCATATAAGTGGTTCAGAAAATATTTTTTTAAAAAATAAATTAATTTAAAAAACATCTCATTCTTCAAATGCTTCATTTGAATATTTTTCTCTGTGTATTATGCATCAATTTATCACAATATTCTTTGTCAACCAAGTAAAATTTATTTTACTGTATAAATTAGTATTCCATGCTCATAAAAAAAGACATTATGCGCAGAAAAACGGAAATTCATAAATGCTCTTTTTAATTTTATATCTGCTTTTATACATTCCCCATTAGTTAGAGGGGAAAGAAATGTTATATTTGCTTTATTTTTGAGCTTATATTTATTAGTCATTCATATGATAAGAAGAAATATTGACCTTATATATAAAATATAAAGAGTATTTGCGTTCTACTTAGTAAGAAATGTAATCATTTGTAAAATAATATACATATTATCGCGTACAACTCCCAAAATGCCATATCTGAGAGCCAAACGAGGACCACACCAAAGTGGAGACTATGGCAATTGTAATAAATTGTTATCTTTTTTTGCATGTAAAATGTAAAGTCAGGACTCTCTCAAGTGGGAGCTCTCCGGGATTACAGACGTATTCGGTCATGTCTCGAAGACGACATCAGAATGTAAAACAAATAATGCAATTTATCTCATCTATAACTCTGTAAATTAATCTTACTTCAATATATTATATTTTTATACAAAGTCAAATGAGTAAACTCTCACTTTATTGAAATGTATTATATGATTTGGATATCAAGACACAGGGAACGCGGGTAGGATTTTCCCTGTTGGTGAATTTACGCAACAAAGGAATAAAAACATCGCGAAGATGCACTCGGCATATAAATCATAAATGTATCTAACTATATATTATTCAAGAAATAACAAATGTGAGATATCTCAGTACTATATTCGTGAAAGTATTTTTTAACAACACGATGCCCTCCCATTCAGGAAAAAAAATTGATTAAATGGTTGGTTTTATGGGATATAGAGCAACAGAGGCTATTATCTCCGAAAAAAATATCTCATATTTTTGACAATAGTAAAGTTTTTTATTTGATTGATTTTTTTTATTAACGTCGCACTTAGAAGTGACACAAGGGCTCTTAGCTACAGTCCAAGTAATTTTGAACTTCGATCTAGTAACGAGACCAAAAAAACCTAAGCTGTCCCTCCCCACTCTCCAATCCTGCACACCATGCTAAAGGGAGGACTTAGAACCTCTCCGTATTTAATGTGAATCAGCCCCTCCTCCAATATAACAGTAGCATCACAACTCGAACTCACGATTAGATGGACACAATACTGGCTATGAGCTCGAGACCATGACCACTTGGTTTCAGATTCCGTGATATTAGTAAAAGATAGGAATAGTAAGAAAATACCTAATACCTTATAATTACGTCGATGAGTTCTTGCGACTTCTATTATATGTACTGGTATTTCAATGTTATTTGATCACGAATTTCCTGACCAACAATGTTCAAAATGGGTTCGAGTTCAAGTTCCAACAAAATCCCGTAATGTGGAATAATAAGTTTTGATTGATTGTTTGATTACTTATAAACGTCGCATTAAAAAACAACACAGGAATATTGGCGAAGGACCTCGTAATTTTGAGCCTCGGTCTAGTGATGAGGACAACTTTTGCGTTGACACCTCCCTCTGCAAATTTCCACACCTCACTATTGGAAGGAGTTGGAGCCTCAACAGATTTAGCGTACATCAGTCCCGCTATGCGGTGGGTCTTCAGTGACATCCGAGCTCGAACCCACGACGCGACGGAAGGAACCAGTCACAAGTTCGTGACCATGAGCTCTAAGCTACAGCTGCCACATGGAATAATAAGGACTGCTGTGCATTAAATGGAATCAATCCTAAAAGTCCTTCCTTTGTATGTTTGGAGAGAAAAGTATCATCTCAAGTATAAACCTCGTCATTTGCCAATGATTTAAAATGTCAAGGTCTATTGTCAATAGTACCTGTGCAGCTTTTAGAGCCATGTTTATTCTAAATGAAAACTTGTACTAAGTTTTCAATATTTTTTATTTAAAAAACATCAAAAAAATTTTAATTTAGACTGCACTTCACCAAAGCATTTTGTGAATTAACTATAAATATAGAACACATCAGCGACAGACTTGGGAAAATTGCGCTTTTTCAATTATAACGTAAAAAATCCATATTACTTAAAACTGGATTACAAAATAATAATAATAATAAAATAAAAAAAAATTGCTTATCTTAAAACTGGAAATTTAAACTGTTTTTAGGCCGTTTCTCTCATGCAGAATATCATAGTAAATTTCTTGCCAAATCTTTTAAATATAGAGAGATTCTTTTTTAAAGTGAATAATCGTAATATTTTTATTTACAAGACAATAACTGATTTTCTAAGTTATATAGTTTATGGAAGAAATTTAAAATCTGAATGTAAGTGAATCTGGAGATATATTTTCATTTCAAAAATAGTTAACTAAATTAATAAGAAAATAAATTCTTTTTTCTCGAGTTCATATCTTTACAATAATTTGACCCAAACAAAATTTCAATTAAAAATTTAAATCCTTTACTTTTTAATATCAGAAAGAAAACAATAATTGAACTTTTGTTTTGTATGAAAAGAAGTTAATATGCATATTCTAGCAATAATTATTTATTTCCAATTTTAAATAATTTTGAAATACATTTTGTGTACAAAACTTTTTATATAAAATATTATCTCAGAAAGCACGATAAAAAAATAAAGCAATAGAAAATTTTAAAATCTCTTATTAGATGTCAATCTTTCGAATTAACAAAGCCTAAATGGTTTTAAAAATGGTCGTTTGATTCTGTTGAATCATACATTATTACTTTCACATGTAAATCTTTGAAATTGTTTTAAACTATATAACGATTATTTTATGAATCTTTCCTTCGTAAGGAATGAAGAAAACTTTAGTTCATAAATTGTTCTGGAAGCTGTAAAAGGTTAAAATTAAAGCCGAAAAACCCATTTATTTAATAGTTGTTTATTATTGGGTTTCCTAAATATACCCATTTGCATAATTCTTTTCACTTTCTTTTTTTAACTGAACCCCTCAACGCAAAACTTGGGCGAATTTTACGTGCCAACATACTCAGGATTTAGTTGAAAAACTGGAAACTTCCGTTATGTTTCGCCAGATAGAATATATCAGGAATATTTCAAAAAGCATCAAGCCATTGGAAAATCGATCTAAGAAAGATCCACCTGCTCCCTGGTACAATATCTTTTCAATATACTCTTCTATAATCAGCATTTGTGCCTTTATTTTATAAAGTATTATAAGTTAAATTTAAAAATGAAAAAAAAAAGTTAAAAGGAATTAAATTGCAGAATAAGAAAAGAAAAATTCTGAAGAAACTTGGGACTCGATTTATTGTCTATTATATCCATAAATTTATCTTTAGGTGTTTTTTTTTCAAAGTAAGCAAGAAGAAAATGCGAAATGAAACTGTACATATACATTTACTGTTTGCTTCAGTGATAAATAATTTTTTTTCTACCTGACTAAACGAACTCGTGGATCGGTTACTGAAACAAAACGCGTTGTTTGTTTATTATCATATGGGAGAAGTGTTTATATTTTATCAGTTTGATTAAAAAAGGATATCATGCGTTATCAGTTAGATAAAAAAAAAGACACTTGTGTCTGTTTTATTATATTATCTCTTTTATTTGATAAAGATAGTTTAAAATTTTAGAAATGTAACAAGAATGCAGTTATCTTTTGTTTCGCTTCGTCCTTTTTATTAAGCTTCTTCCTTTTGCATGATTATAACATAAATTAAAAAATTTGTGGCTTTTCAATACTCTTCATTAAAAAATTTATAACAACAATAAATTCCCTCGGGTCGAAAGTTAATATGTCACAATGAATTCAAAATTATTTTGGCATGTTTTTTCATCAAATTAGGAGTATAATAAAATGTTAAGAGTATTATAGGAAATAAAATAATTATGAAGCTATATAAGAGCCGTTGAGTGTCACACTTCGTCTTTTTTTAATTCTCTTTAAAATTCAATATATCTCTCATTTATTTATGACAAATTTATTTACTTTAATGAATGCACAGAGTTTTATTGCTTTATTTTGAAGAATTCAAGAATTTGATATTTTGAAGACTCTTGGTGAATAGTATTAATGCAATAATATTTTTATTTACTGAAATATTTTCAATATTTATGTACTGGAATTAATATGTTACTTAATAAAAATATTTAACATCAATATCAATTGAAATAGAGAATCATATAAATGAATGATAATTAGAAAATGTTGTTAATTATATACTACTAGACATTAAAATTGCTGCAACTAGAAGGCGATATGCTACATTCGTGAAATTTATACTACAGGAAGAAAATGCTATAATATACAAATGATAAGATTTTCAACGCATTAATGCAAAGCAGGCGCCGGTAGGCTGTTTAAATGGAGAGATTGAACAGCACGTATTTCGTACACAAAGGGTATTTGAATGTTGTTGTTTGGTAAATAGTTTTGATACCTCGTGTAAGAAGGAGAAATACTTACCAGTACGTTTCTCACTTGTCGAATTGTAGCCTACTGGGATTACGATTTATCGCATTGCAGTATTGATGCTCGTGTCGGTCGAGATCCTATAACTGTCTGCAGTATAAGGGATTGATGGGTTCATGAGGATCCTACGGAACGCTGTGCTGAGTCTCAACGGCCCGCTATCACTAACAGCCGAGAAAACAGATATGTTACCCGCATGGCCTTAATAGATCGTACAGACACGTCACGGATCCTGAGTCAAGAAATGGGAATGTTTGTAAGACGACAAATGTCTGCACGAACAGTTTTGATGACGTTTGTAGCAGCACGGACTGTCGACCATGGCTTCGACTACCCTTGTCTCTACATCACACAAAAGATTGTCTTCATTAGTGTGATGAACTACGAACCTAGACGCAACAATGACGTTGCGTCGTCTTTTCAGACGAATCCAGGTTCTGTTTACAACGTCATGAAGGTCGCATCCGCGTTTGATGGCATCGTGGAGAAAACACATTCCCAGCGTGCATTTAATATCATCATACTGGCTCATCACCTGGAATGATGGTATTGGATGTCATTGGATACACGTCTCGGTCATCTTTTATTCGCATTGACAGCACTTTGAACAGTGGCCATTACATTTCTGGAGTGTTAAGGTGTGTGGCTTTACCCTTTCTTTGAACTTTGCGAAACGCCATGCCTCAGCAGGATAATACATGACCGCGTGTTGCCAGTGCGGCGACTTTCTTCTACAAAAACGTAAGAAGTTAAAACGCCTTACTTAACCAGCCAAATAAGATGTCTTTTCAGCCTGGTTGGTAGAAGTTCATTCTTCGGAAACAAAGCTGTGGTACTCAAGGTTACCCATTAACTCTCTCCCCCTCCACGGGATCGGAAATCCACTATCCGCCGAAGTGGTGACTCAGGGCTTGAACTCTAAATGGCAGCACAGCCTATCCTTACTAATTGCATATGCCCCCGACTCTTGCCTCTGTGCACACAAATCACGACTAGTGATATTCTGGCTCTGGCGCACGTGTCGACGAGACCCTCCACCCAACACGAGACAACCGATGACTCAAATGGGAACTGTCAAAGCAAAACTCAATTCAACAGGGAGGGGATGTATATCAATTGCAGTAATGGCTGAAAAAAATCAAAAAACAACCTTCTGTACAAACCAATGTATCTCTTCGTATCATCACGATGATACTGGAGGGGGAGTATACGGTGACTCTCTTCTACAACAATGTTAGGAGTTAAAACGCCTTACTTAACCAGGCAGATAAGATGTCTTTTCAGCCTGGTACCAGGGTTCGAAACAACGCTGCAGCATCAAAGTCACGAACTCTCTCCTCCTCCATGGGGTTGGAAAACCACTGGCCTCCGAACCAGTATTTAACGGACGGTTATCTTAATACAGACAATGTTCGTATGCGGCCCTGGCCAATACGTTCTCCACATCTCTCACGAATAGAAAACGTCTGGTCAATGGTTACCTAGCGATTGACTCGTCACCATATGCCAGTCACTACAGTCATTGAATTGTGGCATCGTGTTGAAGCTTCTTGGCAGCTGTACCCGTACATGTCATCCAATCTCTGTTTGACTCCATACCCCTACGTATAAGAGCTGTTATTGCTGCAAGGGATGGTTATTCTGGGCACTGATTTCTCAGGATCTATGCTTCCTTGATCTTGCTTAATATCTTGAAAAATTAATCACTTGTTATTTCTAGCGTAGCATATTTATCCAATAAATGTCATTTTGTTACTTATATTTCTTCCTAGTGTTATAATTTTTAATGACCAGTAGTGTAGTACTTTTCTTCATTCCCTAGGTTAAATAAGAAGAGGCGTCGTATTTCAAAATAATACTTTTTGTTGGGTTCCCTTAGCTTGATTTCCTTTCTAATAGGATACTTTTTTGATAATACTTATTCAAAGAAACAAAAAACAAAACTGTTTTTTTTTTTTTCCTCAAAAAATAAAGACGCTTTTCTTGAAAGAAATTTTGAGAAAAATTTGATCATTCCATGTTGGAGGTATTCAAAACATCTTCTAAGAAAATAGTAAGATCAACACAAACTTGTTAAATCTCTTTATTTTCATATCCCTAATAGCCCTTTCTAAACATTCACCATTTAATTTCCAAATAGAATATTTTAGGGATTATTTATTTGAATGCAACTATGTTAGACACAAAAGTTAAATTCGTTCAGTACCATCTTGCTGCTAGAAATGTAAAAATGCAACTCTCAATATAATTTATTTATTCTTTTTATTTATTCAAGCATCAGAAATAATTATATAGCTTAGTAATTCATTTTTTTTTTTTAATTTTGAGTCATATATTTCAAATATTAATTTTTGAAAATGAATCAACTTCCTGATTTCTAATTGTTTAATTTGAAATGGATGAATCGATATAAATTTAATACGAGTCTTATGAACGCTTTTAACAATATACTTTATATTCGTTGCGTATTAAATCAAGTTATAAATTATTCAGTAGTTATTATTATTTGTGTGTGTGTGTAAAAGCCATATTAAACATTCAAAAATTTAACAAACATTTTGAAGAAAATATACGCTTTAACAGAAACGTTCGTCTTAAAAGAACATTAAAACACGCAAAAATTTTAAATTGAATGTAAATATTATTCTTTTAAACACTATTAGAAATACCAATATCATGCAAATGACTGTATTCTGATAAGTTTTTTTTTATGCTTGTCCTTTCTGCTTTATTGATTTTATCATAAAAGTAAAAACAATGAGAAGCACCAGAATGTAATATTAAACTATGTCATTAGAAGGCAAAAATTTGTACACTATACATTACATCGCGTCAATTCAATTTTGGATATCAAATATTTGAGCATTCAAGGTTAACTATGTAAAATCTTTCTATGTGGCTGCACAGGCATGTCAACAAAAATTACCAAGAAACACGAACAAGTGCTATTTTACTTTAATTTATAATATTTATTATTTTACATGTTTATAAATTGGCCGCGGTAACTTAGTGATCATGGCAGTGGACTCGAGGCCGGCTGTTTTCATCGAGCCTTAATGCCACTAAAGACCCACCGTGTATCCGGGGCTGATGCACTTTAAATCTATCGGGGACAAAAGTCCTTCCTTCGCAAGGTGTGGAAGTTAGGAGAGGAGGCGCCAGCTCAGGTGTCGTCCTCTTCACTTGACCGAGGCTCACAATTTCTAGGTCAGTCGCCAATAGCCCTCGTGTTGCTTCTAATGCTACGTTAACAAAACCAATCAAACCAACATGTTTATGAAATAGTTTTGAATGAAGTCTTGAAAAATCTATTGAACCACATATCCTGTGTGAGTTATTTTAGTAAGACAAATGGACATTTTATATGCACTATTAATAGCATTTAATTCAGAGATGTCATTGTAATCTATGCAAATTGGAAATAAGTCACAAATTTTCTAATCCTTTGAAACACATCTCTCAGAATTCAAATATTTAGAATATTATTACTTATGCTAAATTATTACATTAATTATACTATCTTATTTTCTGTAATTTTAATTTCTATTCAAGAGATATTCTAAGTTTGATTGAAATCTGAAATGCATTGTTTATTTTTTACGTAGATGACAATATGCTAATCGCAGCTTCAAAGCATATAACATTTAACATGCCAACATATTTTAAACGTTAGTGAGCAAAGTCATTCTTTATTTCAAATGAGTGAAAAAACAGAGAACAAAAAAGAAATACATAATTTTGAAATATCATAAAATAATTTAAAGATTTGGGAAAATCGCCTTTTAGATTTAATCATAACGGTATAGTCATCAAAAAAATGGGATACCTTTAATAATTTGTAACACCTTCTCTTGTCTTGAAACGATTATCGTTATTAATATTTTAATGGGAGTTAATTACAATGCTAATAAATTAATGAATCTATTAACATAGTTCATTTACTTCTAAAAAGAATATTTCCATTATGGCTTACATTCTTTTAAGAAATTTATGTAGATAAATGTCATTAAAATTTCACTTTTCATACATTTCTTTTTCAAATTTTATTTAGATCTGATCATTAGTTGCAGGCTATTGAGACATAAAACTGTTAAAAGACCTATGTGCAAAATGTTAATAAATATATGTTAAGATATAAATATAATAAATAAATAAATACAAAATATTTAGATTATATTTAAATACAATGAATTGAAATTACTAGGATAAGATTGCATTAGTTTAAAAATAGATTACTTAAATTAATATATAAAAAATATTTTAACATATTATTTTTAAAAATAATAAAATATTTACATTGTTCTGAGGAAAATTAAAAATTCAATGTATAAGTCGATGTATGTAAAGCTAGTACAATACTTTTTTAACTGTAAAATGTGTTTTATATGTCACTTGGGAGGGTATCTGCTACAGATTGGCGAAATAATTGAAACAACTAATGAAGAAGTCCAAATGAAGCTCTTGTGCAAATTTTTTGTATGATGTGGATGTCTCTGTTTGGTATTATTCGGATAGGGTAGGAAATTAACTATCTACTATGAATGGTACAGATACATATAAAACACCTTCTGTGTAAAAGTATTAATAAATGTCAAATCTCAGCAATTGCAAGAAAGGCATGAATATTAATGCTCACCTAATCGTAGCTTCAGTATCTAAATCAACCAAAAATGTGGGTTTAGCAAGAGGAATTGTGTCTAGATCGCCAGATATCAAAAAGAGCAATGTATTGCTGCTACACGTGGAAAACGTGACCATAAAAGAAAGTTGTCAGACAGGGATTTGCGAACAATAGACAAATTATTCACCATAAACATAAATCCGCAACAGAACAAATAGCAGATTTAAACATAGGTTGAGAATATCCCATTTCAAGTAGAAGAGTTTATTGGAAACTTCACATATTATATATTTATGGCCGTGTTGCAAAGCACAAATCTCTCTTTACTGACATCAAAGCTAAAAAACTCATAAAGGGATGCAAAGAATATCAAAACTTGAACCTTAAGGACTGGAAAAGTGTGATTTGGGCTAACGATTCGTAGTTCATTTTATTTCCCACCAGTGAGAGAATTTATATTTGACGACGTCCCTCCGAAGAATTTTATGCTGACTACTTAGTTCTAACCGTAAATTATGAACGCAAACTTTTAATTGTGAGGGGGGAGGTTTTCTTGGCACTATTTTCTTCCCCTAAGACCAATAATCTTTTTGGAGGATTGGGTAACAGCCCAAATCTATTTGAACATTCTCCAGGATCACATTCATCCAATGGTACAAACAATCTTTCCTGGTGGCTATTTCAGACTGATAAGTTTCCTGTCCATATAGTAAAGTGCATCACAAGTCGGTGTGATGAGCATGAAGATGTAGTGAAACAGTTGCTTTGTGCCACCGGTCACCAGATTTTAACATTATAGATTCTTCATGGAAATATCTTGAGTAAAAAATTAGTGAGTGGACGATTTCCTCCACCCACTTCACTAGTAGAATTGGGGAATATTTTACGGAGGAATAGTATCAAATATCATTATCTTGTGAAATATCTATATACATACATTCTCCGAAGAATTGTTGTTTTCTTTAATACTAATCGTGCACTATACCGCATTAATGAAAATAATAAGATAACTCAGATTTCCCGCGAGTGTTTCCATTATTTTTTCCACCCCATACAAAATCACACTCGCTGATTCATAGACCAATGAGTAAATACGAAATTTTATTTGCATTACATATTACTGGTCTTCTTCACGTATTTTTATATTTAAATATGTATCTTACTTTTATATTCTTATTTCATTTTTATGCATAAATTTTTTATCATTTTAAATTTTTAAAAAGCGTATCCACTATTATGTATCATGTTTTTGTATTTCTCTTTCAGTTTTAGGTAAAAAAGAAGTTTGCATGAAAGAATTGGGATGTTTCAGTATAACGACTGATTTTGTCAGTATTTTACACAGACCCATTAATGTTTTGCCAAATGATAGAGTTACAGTTAACACTCGTTTCTTACTCTATACTCGACAGCATCCCAAAGAATCGGATCCACTGAGTTCAAGTGATCCAAATACAATTAAAAAATCTACATTGAATCCAAAAAATCCAACTAAATTCATTGTACATGGATTTATGGACAGTGAAATCTTTGGACCTTGGATGGTTGTAAGTACAGATAAGTTATATATGAATCTAATTCCTTTTTTATAATGAATCTAATTCCTTTTTTATAATGAATCTAATTCCTTTTTTATAATGAATCTAATTCCTTTTTTATAATGAATCTAATTCCTTTTTTATAATGAATCTAATTCCTTTATTTATTTTCTAATTATCTTTCATCGATAAATTTAATTGTTAAATTCTGCCAAGTCCATTGGCCCATATTAATATATTCATTTGCTTAAGTTACAAATACATTTGCACTAGATAATTTGATTTCTTAAATTTTAAATATTTAATGTTTTGAAAAGCGATTATTAGAGGGAGTATGTGTACATACAACTCTCTGTTGACTTGGCCCTATTAGTAAGATATTATTGGGTTTTTTAAAACATTTTGCTTCTTAAATGTAGAACAAAGTTTTAAAAACAGACAAATATTAGATTATAATGTATACAGTAAGTATCTCCGGTAGCAATAAAAGCACAGGAGCAATAATCTTAATTATACTCATATACGTACAGTGTGTGTATGTGTTGTTGTAGAATAGCTTTTTATAAATATCCAAGATAATAATTTTAAAAACTTCTGAAAATGAAAATATAATAGGCAGAATAAAATAAAGATATAATCATAATCTAAATAATGCCTTCTTTAGTAATGCATAGCCAAACAATTGTTTCCTATTTTACCAATTGAAAATTTAATTAGATTTGACTCTCTTTGGGGTTTTTCTAAAATGTTTTTAAAAAATTATGTAATAAGCATAAATTTCTTAAATTTTTTTTATTTCTTTAAAACGTTCTTAATGCTTCATGCTTACAGAAAAGGAATTTTAAAACGTTGCCGTCTATATAATATTTTGAATAGCATTTACAAATAAAATAAGATATCCATACTATTACTTGAACAGTGAGTTAATAAATATTTAAATTTTATATCACTAGTAAATATCTTAAATTTAGATAAACACTGAAAATATCCGGTCATTTCCGTTACGGTAACCGTTAAAACACTTCAGAAACACAGAAACGAAATCTCAGCAAATGTGGTTAGGAAAATAAATTTTTACATGCGTTAATAAATCTCAAATTTGCTTGTCCTTCTGACAAGGAGTGAGGAAATGAGAAAAGGAAATTCTTGGAGGGGAAATTAAAACATGTCCTCACTCGATGCACCTCGCATCTTAAGTAAACAGCGGATTTCCAAAAAGTAAATATCTAGAAGATGAGGGAAATTCTGTTAAAGTTACAATCAAAATATTTTTATACTGTTAGGAACGGAGTTAAGATTAATCAAAATTTTAACTGTCAAATAGTGTTATTGTTTACCCGGTGAATTCAATTTTCTTATTTCAGAAAATGAAAGATGAATTTCTCATGCATGGAGACTATAACATAATCATTGTTGATTGGAGTGGTGGTAATAAACCACCTTATTACCAAGCTACAGCAAATACGAGAGTAGTTGGAGCAGAAATTGAATTAATGGTCAAAGCTTTGGAGGTACGTTCATTCGTTTGAAGGTATTTAAATCAAATAGAAAAGACGAATCTTTTTATCTGAATTGATTTCACTATCATATTTTAAACGGCTAATTATTTATGTATTAAAATGCACATCACGGAAAATTAAATTCGGTAATAATAAATTCAAAATAGAATTGGAACAAATGACTCATGCAAGTACTCTTCTAAAAATGCATTCATTTAATAACAGGTAAAAAGAAATTCTTAAGAAGTTAAAATGATTATTACAGTTACATTTAGTTTGCTTCTAGTGTATTTGCTTTGCTAAGATATGTTTCATTCAGCATTTTATCTTCTACTTTTAATATCCGAATAGAATATTATTGTCTATATTAATTATTTATCCTTTGCTCTTATTTTAATACATAATTTAATAATGGATTTTTATGGCAAAATCGTCAGTTTTTATTCATTTTGTTGTTAACATTAGCAATCTTTTGTACTTAAAAATATATTATTTGTGAAAATAAAAATGCATTAAAAATTGGAAGATTCTTGATAATAATTGCTTCTGTGAAGCCTGGGGCTAAGAATTACGCTTACTTAACGCTAATTACTATTTATTTCGAATTATTCTACTTTTTCGAGAACTTAACATGAAAAAAAAAAACATTAGCACAAGTTATAAGGAAATAAGCAGACCCAATTTCATTTTTTATTTTATTTGACATTTTTATTTTATATTTTCTATTTATTTATTTATTTTCTTAACTCTTAAGGAATTCAGATTATAATCAGAAAAAATGAAATAGTGAAATTCTCACATAATTCAGAAAAAGTGAAATTCATCACGTATAAGAAAAAGTTAGTTTAATTTAATTTTTAAAAGAGATGAAAATGTCTCTTGTAGTTTAATTTTTGTAACTCTTCAGATAATTTTTTGTACCATCTGGATGGAAAATGCTTGATAAAAAATAACGCTTTTCTAATCCAAAGACAAAAGAATTAATTTTTAATAAATGTTTCGAACTGAAATTAACACTTTCCGATACATTTTATAACAAATTAAAACTCTCCTATAAATTAGATTATGTTTCGTGTGAACACAATTATTTCTTTTCTACATATAACAATATCTCATTCAAGTATCATATAATGAAGTTAAAATATCTGGGGGGAAGAATTCTAATAAAAAAAATGTATATTATAGATAAAATGTATGAAGAAACTTGATTTCAAATAAATTTTGACATTTTATTTTTTTAATATGTGTACTAATAAAAAAAAACTATAACAATATATGACATTTACATACCAGCTGAATAACGTCTAATGAAGTTTATTAAATTTTAAAACTTTTCTATTACTTATTACACCTTGAAACTCAAATAACTATTTTTTAAATAAAATGAAAAATATTGCAATCAATAAAACGTATAAAAAATTTATCTTCTTTGCTTTTCTCATTTTAATAAATTGGAAATAATTAAAAAAATATATGAATGTAAATAATTATTAATCTTAATTTGACATAAGTTTAAATTATGCAAAAAATCATGCTAAAATACAAATTATAACTACTAAAAACAAATTTTACAAAATTTATTAAAACTAAAATCTACTAATACTACAGAATTAATTAAGAAAAATCAGTATATCCAAATAACCAAACATTAAAATTAAAAATGTTTTTCTAAATTAAAAACATACAAAATATTACAATGGGAAAAAAGCCATAAGTTTACTAAAATATATGTTATACATAATAATTTTAATTCAAAATGTATGTAAACTATTAATTAAAAATTACAACTTTGTTAAATACAAAACTACTTAAAAGCCAGCAAATCTGAAGAGAAAAGAAATGTATCACTAAAAAACAAAAATGTATGCAATGTTATTTAAATACTGCCCCATACTTTGGAATGGAAAAAGTGTGTTTGAACCAGTTTAATGGACCCAGCCATCACATCTTCTGTAATTACATTATCATTAAAAATATAAGCCAAGAATAATCAAAATTTCAGAAACGAACAGAATTTCAAATTAAAAGAATGTAGTAAGTAAATAAATGCGTTAAGACTTAAGTAAATAACCATAAACTTAAAAAATAATCTATACCCATTAATATTCGTTTTAAATTGAGAAGTTATAACTTTTACCTCAATCAAAATTGTTGTGCTCATCTCATTCCAATATAGCATGATATAATCTTGTTATAATCGCCAGACTATTGATTCAAAATTGACTGTACAAAACTTAATAACTTATTAAGAATTAGTGTTTTCCAAAAAAAAAATAATAATTATTTAAAAACCTATACCAAGTAATATTTTTAAATTTTAATAATCCTTTCAAAAATAAACTTACATGAATCAGTAAAACCAAGACTATCAAAATTTATGAAAGAAATTGTTCTAATAATTTGTGCCCTTTTCTGATGGACAAAATTAAAATTTATTTTTTTAAAAAAATATAATAAAATTTACTAAACAATAATATAGAAAAAAATTATCACAAAAAATAGGCAAAACTCTATCTATATATACATACATATAAATACATAATGCACATACATATACATATGTATACTGTATAAGCTCAAAATATATATCTGTTATTTTTAATTTGTCTCATTCTTTTTTTAAATGTTTATTAATAAAATGTATAGGGTAATTGGTTTTTATACATTTAGTGATAAAATTTTTATAATTAAAATTTTTGTTTGTTACTGCTTACTGAATTATTATTTCTTATAATATTAACAATAATATTTCTAAAAATTGAAATATGTAAACAGCTACTCCAGAAACGTATCTCATAAATATGAAATTTATAATTATCTCGCATGTCATAAATATTGCTAGTACTTCCATAATTTTGTGTCTATATATTCTGTTTTATATTTATACTATTATTAGTTTAAATTCGATTTAAATATAAAGGAAATAGATAAATTATGTTTATCATCAAAAGGTTTACTATAATTAAAAACAAGTAGATCATCAATATATCCATAAATAATATAATCACCTCGATCAATATAGTTATGTTCATAAAAGTGTAAGAAGATGTTAGCCAAACTATATTAATTGCTGATCCTCCTCTTAGAACATCCCTAGTTTGTTTAAGCTTATCTTTATAATGAATAAAATTTTCTCTGAGTACAATATTAATTAAAGATTTAAATTTATCATAAGCAATGACTTCAATCATATTATAATCCTTATAAATAAATAACAATACCTTAACTATATCATCTATATCTATCGAATTAAAGCGGTCTGCAAAATCATAACTATAGATAGCAAATATATTTTTGTCTTTCATTTGCTTTATAATATCTGTATTTTTTAACGACAGTAGTTTTATTAAAATTACTAATTGTATCTTGCAAAATTTTTGTGACAATCTACCCATTTTTGTACTATAAGTATTGTAACCATTAGAGACAGTTTTAAATTTAATGAGGTCTTCTATGAAGTTTTGAAGTAAAAAAGTTCTGAAGAAATTTAATTTTATTAATTTGTGTAAACCTATTTTTACAGAGAATGGTAATTCTATTTTTAATTTCAATATCACTTAAATTCTTTTCTGATAAAGTTCTTAAATTGTTCTTGATAAATCTAGATAGCTCGTTTTATAGATTTATGATCTTTATTAATCCAAAACAGCCTATATAAAGCTTATGTACATATTCATTTATATTATTTTCTTAAAACCTAATTTTTTAAAAAAAAACTTATTTAAGTCTTTGTAACATTTAGCTATTTTTAGAAGTAACGTTTAACTACTTGTCTGTTTGTTATTTTCCAGAAAAATGCTGGTCTTAAACGAAGTGAAATGCATATTATTGGACATAGTCTTGGAGCCCATATTGCTGGCTACGCAGGAGAGCGTTTGAAAACTTTAGGTAGAATATCAGGTAAGAAAATTCATGTTTTATTATTTATATTACTTCTTATATTTTTAAATATTGATTACACACAACATACTCTTCAAACATATATGCAAGTTTTTCAAAAGAATACTTTTCATTTTAAATATGATATAACTTTAGATTATGCCTAGGATACATTTTAAACCGCATTGGGAAAGAAAAGTGATAGAAATTCATTAATATTCATATCATCTTCTAACATCTTAAGCAAACATAGGAGACTACAATTTGCTTAAAATTGTGAATCAAGTTTTAATTTGAACGTAAAACTGTTTGAGAAGATTGTGAAGGAAGCAAAAAAGAAAAATGTTTGTCTGAAAGAAAGATTTGGAATAAAAAAAAATATTAAAATATAAAACATTTTGAAATTCTTGCTTGAATAAGTAGAACAGGCATTTAAGCTACTTATAAATCATAATTTTATTTCATGAAGATAATTCTTCTTATACTAATACGCTTAATAGAGCTGACTTAAAATATTCGTTATAAAGAACCTTATTATTGTGAGAAACCGATTGTGATTTAATAGTTACCCAAATCAATTTTGTTTCATTTTTAAATTAAATTTTTGATAACTAACATTGTCTGAACATTTTTATAAATGTTTATGACTTTTTTACACTTAGGTTGCGATCCAGCAGAGCCATACTTTGAGAACATGCCAACTACCGTTAGACTGGATCCAACAGATGCCACTTTTGTTGATGTGATACATTCGGATGCCGCTTCTAAAATAAGGTTTATAGGTAGACGTTGTTCTGATTTTTTTTTATTTTCAACTGTTAAAAATTTGGAATTTTAAATTTTTTCAAAACATTAAAGAAAAAGCCAATTCTTATTAAATACTCTTAATTATTATTATAAATGTTCATTTTCATTTGAACTTATCACTACGAAATTTTCAGTGTTTTATACACTATACAACTTTCATTAATGGTATAATATAACATATAGTATAATATACACTTTCAAATAAAAAATGTGACATTTTAATTCGCCATCGAATAAATTCAATGATATAAAAGCATTGCCTTTTCAAGTTTGCTCTCCGGCGTTTTCACATAAAAGGTTAAATTGGAAACCTTTATAATTAAGACTTTAAATCTTGGTCAGAATGATTTAAATACACAAATTTACCCATGATTTATGAATATCCTTTTTTACTACCATAAAAATTAAAGTAATTAAAATAGTAAATAAAGAAAGATGCGTTATTTCTTATTTTATCTTTGTTTATGGTACGTAATAAAGAGAACAAATTGTGACATTATGAGTTTTCACATTATAAGCAATAATTATGCATGCATATATACTTTCATTTTTGGAGTTTTATGTGCAATTTTTACAACCTTCTTGAAATATAATGGAATTAAAAATACCAATATGACTGACTTTGTATTTTTTTTTTTGTCTTACGCACTAAATTCTACTAGTGTTTCAGAGATAGTATTTTTAAGAGAAGATATTTTCAAGAACATAACACTCTCGCAAGCTCTCTCTCTCTCACGCACACGCTGAAGAAGGAGTCCATAGCAATAAAGTAATGAGTCTGCAAATTCATTTACAACCAAAGAATTTTTTTATTATAATACACTCAGAAATACTGAAAATAGCGCACCAAGATAGGAGTTGCGGATTAAAATGAAATTTAATACACTTCACGATACAGATGAGCGATTCACTTGATCCCAAAATCAAGACAATTAAACAAATACAGTGTTCACAATTAGACAAATACAGTGGAACTTCAATAGCGCGTCAGACCGCCACCTGCAACAATACATGCCGTGACACGGTTCGGTATTGAGCTGATTAGACGTGGGATGTTCTTCTGAAGCAGGTGGACCCACAGATCTTGAACAGACACCACCAAATCATATACAGAGTGACACGGCGGCATCTGGCGTTTCAGCCGGTTCCACAAATGCTCTATAGGGGACAAGTCCGGGGAACAGGTCGGACGTGAAAGAGTCTGAAAATCACGTAAAAAGTCTTTAGCTACTCAATCTGTATGAGGACAAACATTATCTTGATAAAAAAAAAATCGTACCTGGAGAACCATTTAGGAAAAGTCACACGTGGGTCGAAGAATCTCATTAACATAACGCTAGCCCATTAAAGTTCCGCGTACTGTAATTAGAGTGGACCAGCTATAGTAGGCTATGCCCCCCATACCATTACGCCAGTTGTATGAATAGTGTCTCGCACGACAGCGTGGGTGGAATTGTACCGTTCACCGCGGCGCCTTCACATCCGTGCGCCGTTATCATCTTCACCCAAACGAATTGGAATTCATCACTTAGTTAACACCACATTTCGCCAATTTGTAGCATTCCACGTTGCTTTACCTTGGCACCACTGTAAACGGAGTCACCGATGTTTCGATGTTAAAGGCAGTGCACGAAAAGGTCGCTTGGATTGTAGATTCGCTTCTACAAGGCGTCTGGAAATTATTTATGGAATAACTGGCAGACCTACACCTGATAGGATAGTGGAACGAGTCATTGTAGGATCCACGAGTGCTTGCCGCACGATCCCTCATTCCTCTCGCCTTGTCGTCTTCCTGATCGCTACAGTCCCTGTTCTCCGCACGAGAGTACCATCTCGTATTCACTACTCCCAACATTTTCTGACAACACACTCCTAACGATCGATCTGACGGCAACACTGCTTGTCGACCAGTCTTCGGTGTTCATGCTGATAATCAAGTCAGTTTCAAATTCTCTTAACTGAGCGAAATGTTTTCTCATACATTTACCTGGCATTCTTCGCTTACTAAAGTCCTCCTACAGTTAGAATGGAATCATTACGCTTATGAATTTTCAAACTATGCACCGGTTTATGTAGGACCCCCTTCCTGATTGCAGCGCCACTGCAAGGAGTGTGGTCATACGTAATGGCATCAAACTTGGATCATTTTCAAATCAGAAATCATTCAACTACATTGCAAAGTTTCGAGATTGTAGCTCGTGTCCTTCTTAGTGCTCTATTTTTAATGTTCTTGGGTGTAATTGAATTGGTCATTTTGAAAAGAGGTTATCTCTTTTTTTTTTTTTTCATAAATTCACTTTTTGATGGTTTCGCAATTCTTTAGCATCGATTCATGTGTTCAATACGAAAACGGGACACATTTTTTATCCATTACGGCACTTACAGATAGATCTTATTCCAGTGTTCAGTTTCAAATAGTTCATCTCCTATATCACAAATCTCAGTTCTCCATTTCATTCGCTGACTGTCTTTCATGGCCTATCTGTACTCAAATACAGAATAATTATAAAGCTCTACCAATTTATACCAGTCCATTACAAAGGCTCTACAATGAAATGATAAATGGTCCCCAACTTCAACAGACAAAAACGTGAATAATTGTATAATTGTAGCTTTCTCTCTACCTTATTTTGCCTATTATTCGTAAATCACATAAGGTTTTTTTAATGAAATTTGCTTTTTTATCATGTATTTCTTAAAAATTCATATCTTTGTAAGTAAAGTGGACTTGATCTTTTTCACAAACCCAGGTTCATTTTGAAAATGGAGCATCACGACATAGGAAAAATATTTCTCCTGAGCATCCTATAGGACCACAAATAATTAAGTGAATATTTTTATATTATGTATAATCATCTTTAATAATAAAAAATTATTGATTAAAGCTTTCTTGAAGTATTGTGGGATGAAATGGTTTTCTGCTTCTCCTGTAAAATTTGTAAAAATGTAGATAACCTCTTTTCAAATTGAATGATTCAATTCAATATAACTGAGTACATTCGTTAGCGGATCCTAAAACAGGTGGGCTGTTTGAAGACAAATGTTTTTTTCGCTAACTGGGTGATAAATCGCCAGAGTCACAAACTTCTTTCTAGTGACACAATTACTTAAAAATACAGGTTTTGAATGCATTCCTTATTTTTACTCTTGACTATGTTTTTGTGCTGTTACGCTTCACTGGATACCTGGAAATTCGAAAAAAGCTCGTTTTGAAAAATTGACGACTAGATTATTCAGTCGCTTAGAAGCAAGAGGTATGAAACCTGTGCTTGACTGGTTCATATCTGAAGGATTAATAATGAGTAAGCATAAATTTCCAAATCGAAAGAAGAACTGATGTCTTTTTTTTTCAGAGAAGTTGAGCAACGGCCAGATGAGGGATTACTGAATGTGAATGAAAACAATGTTGCCGGAGTCCTTTATAATTTCAAACTGTTGAAAGGCCTATGACTAGCTCTCGGGTTGAGGGGTGCGATCATATAAGGGTCAACCACAGTCTGAGTTTTAAGGACCCTAAAAAAGGGGCACACACCAACAGTATTGAAGGGACATGGTCGCAGAAAGGACATTAAAAATCATTCTGCCCTGTCAAAACTCAATTCCATCATTATTTAGTCGAATGCAAGTCCCGCCCTCGAGGAATCATTCTTTGACTGAGGAAATTTTCGAAAGTTCTTCCGCGCGAACGTCCCCGTTTAATCACACCGATGGATCTAGATGTCCTTTCAGAATAAGACATGTGATTTTCTTCGTTCCTTTTAATGGTTTTAAATGTTTTTTATGCATTCGATTCTTGCGTGCCTTCTTTACGACTGCAATGCCTCCGAAATTGTCATTCAGATAACACATCATCTTGTTACTCGTTGAAACCACTTCAAGTTTGAAAACTCCGCTTTTGGCACCATTTCGAAAATCTCACTAAGCCATCATAGGATTTCGATATCAAGCCATTTGTTACATTATGCTCTTCAATAAACCTTATTCTCGTTAACTAAATTTCTGTTTAATGAAATTAGTATTATCAATTTCTGTGTTCTTTAGTAACTAGGAAAATTTTAAAAATTAATTTCTCTTAAAATTCTGTTTAGCTACATAATTAAAAATAGGTTTTTTCCTTACAGGTATACTTTCTTCGATTGATGTCGTATTTTTTTTCTATACTAATTTATAATTTAAATAACCAATATAAATATTATATATGAAAGTGTATCAAGCATGAAAGATACTTTTTTTTAATAACGGCATTTGACTTTTATGTACTTTTCCATAGCATAAAAATCAAACGCCGTGTCAAATGATAAATAATTCTTAAGTTTAGATAATCTTTCACGACGTTGCATTCCTCGCTTTGTTTGCACTATGAGTAAACTTAAAGTACATACTGCAGTTGCACTACGAATAATTATTAAATTTCTAACGAATGAAAATATCATATCTATTATTGGAAGTACACCCCTGATCTAGTATGGAATAGCGTCCAAAAATGATACTGCAAAACTGAAAGCAAATATTTGGTTATCTGCCTGGAAAATTATTGCTATTTTTGAGATTTACAGCATATTGCGAGCATAAATTTTCTTCGTGATCGACTAACAATTAATGCATAATATTACTGCGATATTTTGCAGTAGGTTAAAACAGTATACCAGTCAAAAAGACGTTCTATTGCTACCACTATGTTCTACTTCTGTAGGACAATAAAAGACCCTACACAGCTGGTGTAACACAAACAAAATTTCAAAAAAACTTCATTGGACAACTCTCCATCATAATACTCTCTATAATATGGACATAGTACCTCCGGAATACCATTTGTTTGAATCCCTCAAAGAAAAGTTAGAAGGAGAAAGATTTTCATCGAATTAAGAAATAGAATATCCGAATACGTCCAACTACTTTTTATCACACAAGAATAAAAAAAACTCCCACTTTGCCTAAAAAATGTGTTTATCTTAAAGAAGGATATATAGAATAAAAATATTAGCGTTTTAATTTTAATAAATATGTATTTGAGAAAAAATCTTTTTAAAATGTCTCATTTATAATTGATCCACACTCGTACTATTATTTATCATATGCTGTCATATACATCATTTTTACTAATATTAAAATTGTGCTTATTTCCATTCTATTAAAATCAGCTTTTTTTTTTTTTTTTTTTTTTTTTTTTTTGCAAAAGCTTAAGAAGTATTACTTCTTAAGGACGGACAGTGTCTTTATCCAAATTCTGATCAAATAATACACTATATCCTTCTAAATGTGTAATCTTTTTTAATATTTTCTATTTTCTAATTCGAAGTTAACATCATTTTTATATGAAATACCAACAAATATTATTTCAGACTAAATCACTGAATGTTTTTATGCAATAAATTGAATTATTGTGTCTCCAATTAAAATACATTTTACTTTAGAAAAAACTTATTCATTGGCTTTATCCAAACTGTATTGCTGTTCTCCAAAGTTGTTACTCAATATGTTTATTATTTCAAAATTATTTCTATACTAAACTTTAATGAAAAATTATATTCTGAAAACAAACAAACATTCTAGGCTTTGGGATGAGTCAGCTAGTTGGACATGTGGATTTTTTCCCAAATAATGGGAGAAGGCAGCCGGGATGCAGCAAGGAAAAATTTTTGACATTCATTACAGACGGATTAAGAGAAGGTAACCTTGGCATATCATCTATTATATAAATATAAACTAATGCTCCTGAACTTCTAATTATTGTTCATGTCTCTAGCACAATTATGTGTGTGTGTGTGTGTGAAAGAGAGAGAGAGAGAGAGAATAAATAGATTTTATTGATTCTCTTTCAAAGAAATTTAGAACACATACTATTCATAATCTTGATCATTTATTATATTTAAATGTATAGTTGTAATGCATGTAAATGTATCCAGTAAACTATAAGATTAAATGTTATTGTTTACATAATTAAATAAAAACAATATGAATTTGTTCATGCTCAAATTAAAAGCGTTCTTACGAATTAATAGGCTGATCGCAATAGCCTAGTAGTAGTGGCTATTGCGATTGCGAACTTGTGGCCTGCGTTGTATTTTTGTCATTTAATCGAAATTCAAAATTACGAGGTACATTGCCAATAGCCCTCTTTCCAGAGGATCCGAAGTAAGGCCTCTAAGCCTTTTTAAGAAAAGTTCGGTTCCTTTGGACGATTTAACCAATAACCCTTGTGTTGCATCTCACCTCCAGTAAATAAAAAATCAATCATTCAACCAAAGAGATAATAGACCATAGAGATTCATTCTCTACGCGCAAAAATTCAATCTCATTCGAGCGGCAGCGGTAGTCTAGTGGTCATGGTCGTGGACTCGAGGCCGGCGGTTTTCGTCGAATCGGTGCTTCAAGCCTTGATGTCACTAAATACCAGCCGTGTAACCGAAGTTGATGCACGTTAAATTTGTCTTGGCTCCAAGTCCTCTCATTGGCGAGATGGGGAATTTAAGAGAAGGAGGTGCCAGCTCAGGTGTCGTCCTCGTCACTTGACCGAGAGTTAAAATTATATGGTCCGTCGCCAATAGCCCTCTGCCTTGGCTTCTCAAGTCATTGCGTGCTCATATTCGAGCTCCTGCTTGCCGCTTACCAACAACGACTTTTATTTAATTATTTCTCTGTGAGTGAGTGATATTACATCTCCTGCATTATTTGGATTTACTTTCGCTGCACCTACTTGCTGGATTTCCTGCGTGAGTGTTGAATTTCTTATGAAATTAATTATGGATAAAACTGTCAGTGTTGGCGATGTCCTTGCATTTCTGTAATTGAAATATGGAAAATATTTTTGAGAGTTTCCCTGAGTGTTAAATCAGCTTACTTCTGGAACTTGTTCCAACCGACCCGACTACTGACGAATACAAGTTTGTATATGATAAGCTAATTAATTTTGGAGCATTCTTGCGCAATTGTGGATATTAAAAAATAAAGACTAACAGATCAAAAATATTCAGCTACATCACTTCTTTTTTCAAGGTATACTATGAAATTTTACAAAAAGATTGAAGTAATCGTGAAACCTATGTTTCGCAACCTGAGGAGGAAAATGGCTAAAAAATTAATTTGAATGAATATTCCACCCGGATTATAGAACTTGAAAGGAATAATGCTGAACTGATTGGATGCCTTAACAGAAGCCCGAAGAAGTTTTGATGTTCTTACTTATAATATTAAAGAATAAATTATCGATAATATTCAAGGTCTATAAGAAACTAACAGAAAACTTTATACTAATATTCAAATTCTCAAAGAAGCTTCTGAAATGGTACTCAACTCCATGCAACCAACATATGCACAGATATTGGCAACCCCTACTTCTACCTCAGATTCCTTCCGTCAACAACCTAAACTTCAAAGAGTCGTAATTGTAAGCCCCCCATCTGATGAAAATTTTATCTCGGTTATAAACAAAGTTACTTTAGAACTCATCAAAAAGAACTTATCAATCTAAATAATCCACATCAACAAAATTAGTCTCGGAGGCTCGGTTATCAACCTGGGGAATGAGAACGATGTACAGCTGCTAGAATCTGAACTTAGAAAAATCGATTCCTTAAAAAAATTAAGATATAAGGAGACCTAGGGCTAGCTACCCTCAATTCATTTTGATTGGAGTGGATGTATCCTATAATGCCGAATCATTAAAAGAAACTTTAATTCAGAAGACTGAAGTATTTAAGAATGAAAACTTAAAAATTAATTTTCCAATTAAAACAAAAACAGGAATAAATTGGGTTATAAGAGTTGATCCCAAATCATACCCCAATATGACTAATTTCTCGCATCTTTACCTTTATTTCGAACGAGTAATAATTGAAATATTTATAAATGTCATGCAGTGTATAAAATGCGGGGGGGGGGGGTTTAACCCAAGAACCATTGTACTGGAAGAACTGCATGCACAGCAAAATGCATTAACTGTTGTGGCAATAATCTGCGTTTTGGAACTAGCTACGAGGTTATTCACGAGTGTAGGACAAGAATTGCCATACTCAAAAACCAAAAAACTTTTACTTTTAATCATACTGGTTTCGGTTTGTAATATATTCTCATGTGTTCTCATACTGACCTCGGTCATTAGTTGTTTCGCTTTTTGCGCCCTTGGCTGATCGAATCCATATTTTGTAACTAATCACTTGCGGGCTGCGCATCTCCAGGCTTTTGTGGTCGCTTCGGAACTCGGATCCGATCTTCTGCTAATCCAAGGCCCTTATCTTAATTTTTATACCCCCTTAAACTCCCCTCCCGGATCATTTCAATATTTCTCATTCAAAAATAAATGTCTTACTGTTAGTTTTAATAAACTAATTTACCCCGAATTTTTTAACAAAACCGATCATACAATAGGTGTCTTACTTAAATTTAAAAAACTTTCTATTTTAATAATAAATTTATATTTCCCTCCTCACGATGATTTCGATACTATGTTAAAGGAACTTTCTATTTATAAAATTTCGATTCATAGTTGTCTCCTGATCGGGGACTTCAATGCGAGGTCACCCATATGGGGATATGGTTTTACTGATACCCGAAGGGATTCTCTGATCGATTTTGCGTTACGCCATAATTTAAACTTCTTAAATATTCCAGAATTGGATCCTACTTTTTTGACTCACTCAGGTAAAGGTTACCCAGATATATCTTTGATATATAACAGCATTATTTATTTGGTGGATAGGTGGGAGGTTCCGGACCTGAAGTCTCTGAGCGATCACCGGTTTGTGAGGATGCATCTGCGATGTTATTTAAATAATTCTGAATTTTATTTAAAAACTAAATACGATATCAATAAATTTTTTAAAAATTTTAAGAAATCATATTCCAAACTCATTCAAACTGTTGAATCAATTCGGAATTCAGATCAGCTTGAGGAGTTTGCTAATTTATTGATTTCAAACGTCCGGCCATCCGCTTT
The DNA here is from genome assembly GCA_019974015.1 of Nephila pilipes. Classification (NCBI taxonomy): domain Eukaryota; kingdom Metazoa; phylum Arthropoda; class Arachnida; order Araneae; family Nephilidae; genus Nephila; species Nephila pilipes. Next base: position 810,885 of record BMAW01131409.1, read on the forward strand.
CATATCTTTTCGTAAACGACGGGTTCTTGCTACTCCAGTTTTCTTCTGGTGGAACAACAATTTAAAATTGTTTAGAAATAAATTAAACGTTCTTAAAAGTTAAAAATAAATTTCCACCTGAAAAAATCTATAATTTACAATTAAAATATGAAAAAGAAAAATCTTTATATAAAGGGAAAATTCTTGCTGCTAAAAATGAGGCCTGGGAGTATTTCTACACCACCAATAGTGAAACCTTTGGCCTGAAGTTCAGGGTTGCCTTTGGCAAGTCCCTGAACTCTCGGCCCCTGGAGATCATGGTTCCTGGCTCATCTGATAACTCCCAAAAGCAAAAATATGAATTTCTTGTACGTTCCTTCGGGCTCCGGGGAGACTTTTGATTTCAGTTTTCAGGAGTCTGTACCACCTCCGAGGGTTTCCACTGAAGACATATCTCTGGTTTTTAAAAAATCTTAGAGGTGGAAAGGCACCCGGCCTTGATTTCTTGAACTATGGAATTTGGAAGCATATTTTTTTCTAATTTCCCTAACCTTTCAGTGAAATTTATGAATTTATGTGTGCAATTTTCCTATTTTCCAAATATTTTGAAACAAGCTAAATTGAAACTCCTCCTTAATTCTGATAAAGATCCGTCATCCGTTAAATCGTACAGACCGATCTGTTTGTTACCAACTTGGGAAAAATTGTTGAGCGAGTTTTTGTCAATAGATTAAATTTCTGGATTTATCAAAACAATATTCTTCATCCACTTCAATTTGGTTTCAGGGAAATTTTTGGCTGTGATGACGCCATTTTCCACTTGGTTTCGTATATCAAACGCAAAAGATCTACATAACACGTAGCTATTACTTTTATCGATATTCAGGGTGCGTTTGACAGCATAGATTGGTCTGTTCTATTTAAAACTTTAAGGAATTTACATTTTCCAATCTGTTTTCAAAAGTTTATATACTCTAACTTAATAAATCGACATATTATTTTTTTTTCTTTTAACAAGTTTACAATAAAGCATCTAATTACCCAAGGCTGTCCTCAGGGTTCGGTACTTGCACCCTCTCAGTGGGACTTATATTTTAATTCTATTTTGAATATTAATTGCGAAAACTTTTTAGTTCAAGCTTTCGCGGATGATCTGGTGGTTATTTCCTCAAGAAATTCGAGAAGAGACCTAGAGTATAATTCTAATATTTTAATTGATCTTATTGCTGAACATCTGGCATGGCTAATGCTGGAAATCTCGATTGAGAAAACCACCTCGGTTGTGTTTAGAAGCCCGTCAATCCACAACAAAGGAGTTCGCGGTGGCAGTGTCTTCAGTCAAGACCCAATTTTTAATCTAAAGAATTACTTCATAAAAATTTATAAATTTTATAAATATTTAGGTATTCTGATTGACTGTCGGCTCTCCTTGAGTCCCCACATTAATTATCTTAAAGAAAAAATGTAAAATCTCTCCTTAAATTGTAATAGGCTATCCTTCAATGATTTCAATTTTAAAATTATTAACTGTGGTACTTATATATTATAGAACTTATTATTGTCTATGGTGCGGGAGTTTGGGATGGTGAGCTAAACTCCTCGCAAATTATTAAGCTAAACCCTATTCAGAGAATTTACCATTTAAAAATTACCAAAGCCTATAGGACATCTCCCACTGCTGCTTTGCAGGGGATTGCTGGGGTTCCCCCAATTCATCTGACCATAAAATTTCATTTTCTTAAGTATCAAATTTGGAGGCGGTATAATTTCAACTTTTTTCACCTGATTAATAATATCCCATTTGATTCAAATATCTCACTGAGAACTGTTCGTCCTGAAAAACGAATTATTTTTCTTAGCAAATTTTTGGGACCCTCCGAGTGGGAGATTTACTCCAACGGATCAAGGATCGGGTCCGAAACTGGGTTCGCCGTGTGTGTCTTCCACCGAGGTGTCCTAAACAGAGTCTACATGTTCAAACTGAATTTTTATTATTCAGTTTTCCATATTATTATAACGAAATCAACGATTTCTTTGCAAAGCTCGCTGTCACTTATGGTGAGAGAATGAATGTCCCTGCTCATGGGTCTCATATAGTTATGAATTTAAAAAATAAGCTTCTTTCTGACTAGGAGGTCTGGTGGTCAACTTGTAATACTGGTATTCGGGTTCAGTCATATATTACTAGACCAAATTTATAATTTTAAATATATTTCGTTTTTATACGAATTCTAGTTTTATTACGCGCTTCTTAAATGTGGTCATGGTCACTTCATTTCTTATTTAAATCGTTTTATTTTAAAAAATACAAATTTATCTCTCTGTGGCTCTGTTGGAGATGCTGACCACTACGTTTTCTCTTGCCCTTTTACCAGAGATTTTCATTTAAAATGTCCTGTTGTTGAAGCGAAACTTATTTGAATGAGGTCCGTGTGTGAAAATCCCTACGCATTCTATGCTTAAATCCTGTATACTTACGGCTCGTAAAATTACCCAACAAATTTGTTAATTGTTTCAAACTTTTATTATATTTCTCAATATTTTTATCATCCCTTACCGTGTAGCTATAATTGTATACTTTGTATATATGTTCATACCTTTGCCTAACACTTCATTTTTGTTTGCGAGTTTGTGGATGTTTTTGAATTGGGCTATTTAACCCGTTGTGCATCTTATTTCTGCAAGAAAATTTCAACTGTTATTTTTTTTTATTTCTCGTGTTTCTGTCATGTACATTTTTTTGTTGTGCAAATACCTTGTACATTTTATTTAACCTTTATTTCAAAATTATGTAAATCTTATGTTATTTTGTCAATAAATGCGG
>BMAW01131409.1:826641-877570 GCA_019974015.1 Nephila pilipes
ATGTGTGTGTGTGTGTGTGTGTGTGTGTGTTTTGTTAAAAGAGCTCCCGGCTTAAAAATTCTTACAATAAATTTTCGCATTATATTCGTAAACATAAGTCTTCAATTTAACTTTTCCTGCTCACTTAAACAATTTTTTAAAATCTTTGGACTAAATTCAAGAGTGAATGTGATAATCCTACTTTTAAGTTGCAGTAAAAATGAAAGAGAAAGAACTTTTTATTAAAGATTCTCAATAACAAAGTTATCCAATAATATATTTACTCATTTTGCATAACACGTCATCATCTTAATGAAAGGAGTCCACAATTCATTATAAAGTTAGATGATAATATATTTTATTAGAAGTTATAAATAATTATGAATCAGTAATAAGTTTTTTTTAACAATCACAAAAAGAATTGCATTTCCTCGTTAAAATAGGCATAAATATTTATCTGGTATTAAAATATGCTCATCAAAATATTAAAAAAAAATGGTATTATATGCATATACAAAGTTCTAAGTTTTAAGCAGGACCACAGAAGTAAGTGTATTTTCCCAAAAAAAATAAATAAATAAATAAAAAAGGTATAAAATGTACTAGCTTACACATTCCTTTTCAAAATTAACTGTTAGAGAGGAAAGTTAATCAAAAACTCTTTTAAATTCATTTTGTGTGTTTAAATTTTAATGAGACAAAAAAAAATTAAAGACTTAATTACTTTCTGTAATTACTTAAAACTATTTACAGGCTTTTCAAAGCTATAAATGAAACTCCACAAAGATGCTATAAAACGAGTCAGTATAATCTAAAGTAATCAAAATGCTATGCATTTTAATTTCGAACAGTTTCATTGTAGTAAAACTCCAAACTTCTTAAAATTTTGTTAAAATAAAGAAAATAAAGCGTTCTAATCTACTCTACATCTTAATACTACTTATAATAGCAATTATAATACCAATTATAATAGCATTTACTCGATGAATGTCTGATTTTGAACAATTGATAGTCATCAAAAACATTTTTTATATTAGTTTATTTTGAACATAATTGAATAATCCGTCTGATATCAACTCACAAATGCAGTAGCGTACCGATGCGGAGAAGTGGAAATGTGGACCACCCCCTCTGCTCGGGGGAAGGAGGCACCGAAGAATCTTGACTTCCGATGTTGATTTCAAGCCCCACTTCTACTTTTGATGAGATAAAAGAAATTAAAAGGGGTTAAGATTTCGTCTTCAAGAAGCAAAAATTGAAAAGAAATGTTACGAAAAAGTGGTTTGTTTTTCAAATGTTCAAATTTATTGTGGAAATGAACTTTCAGGAATCAGTCCTTAACTTGTATTTGGTACTAAAGACCTTTTTGGCAGTATGTATTTCAGTTGCTTCACACGAGAGAGGTTTTTAAAACTAGTGTTAATTAAAAGCTACCTTTCATCAACAGTGAGCCAAGTAAGACTTACCGGTTTGACAATTATTTTTATTCAAAATGCAGTAGCTAAAAGTATTTATTTTGATGAAGTTATAAAAAGATTTTGCAGAAGTCAAAGCTCACAAAAAAAGCGCTTTGGCTTTTTTTTATTGACAGAAAAATTAAAAACATTTTTAAAACATCAAAAATGGCAGATTAATAAATTTTTTAAAATATATGTTTATCTGCTAGATGTAAATGATTTTTTTTCTTTAGTCTTAAAATTTTTTGCTTTCAAAATCATTTTCACTAATTAATTTTCATTAAATAAACGTTGTGTTGACATTTTGTAAAGTGATCGTTCCAATAAAGGGACCCCAGGGCCATTTCCACTCCATGCATCGAAAGCTATAGGTCCGCCAATTGGTGCAACGATCTCTGAAAGTGAAAATAATTTTGATTGTGTTATAAAATTCTGTGTGACTTAATTTCTTTTGAATGAAATTAATATTTTCAATTTTTTAGGGCTGTTGATCTCATTCATGGATCACGGTACCAGTATTTAGTAACGTCTGATAAAGACCTGGGTGATATTAAGAGTGTCTCTATGCAGTGGTTCGTCCAAACTTTAAATCCCATTAAGATCATTCTTAAGCCATCGATATACGTAGAATATATCACTGTTGTGCCGATGAACACTGTTGAAAAATCGTGAGTAAATTACATTCATATCGTATAGCTTACCTTTTTTTTTTTTTTTTTTTTGTCCGAATATTAATCTGTATATTACATTTCTCTGTAGAAACTTATAGAATCTTAGAAGTTCAGTATACCGCAATTTAAGAATTTATAGTCGTATGATATCGAAGATTATAAAAACCTACTAAAACGAGTGCATTAAGAATTTAATAGATTTTAATCACTGATATAAGCTGAATGAATATACTTTACTAATAAAAAAAATTACGTACATTTTAGGAAGAGATTATTTCATATAGTAAGATATTAGGGTGTCAGACTAAATAATGCTTAAAATAATCAGTCTGCTTCAATATGCTTATTGAGAATAAGCATTTCCCTAAATACTTAGTTATACAGAAACAAAATTTACAATGTCACACATCACCTACTTAAGAAGCTAGAATCCAAGTATTTTATGAAAGGAATTAACTTATCCTCACAGACTAGATCAATGAATAGATCTTTGAAGATCGATAATATTTTTCAAATAATAATTTTGCTATGTAAGTCCTGGATTTAAAGTCTGGTTTAGTTGATTTTTATTAGATAAAATTAAATCTAATGAAACAGTTATAGGTTACTACAAAAATATATTGCAAGAGTATGTACTTCTTTTCTTTATTCAGAGTAAAAAACTTTATTCAAAATATTATTTATTAGGCAGTTTATTTAAATGATGGAAAAGAACTATAAATTTCTATTGATGTCATAAGTGTCATAAATGCGTTAAAAGTTATTCTCTTTTGACACTTCAGTTGTTCGTTTTTGTCGAGGCGCCATCTGTACGGCGCTTTGTGAGTGATTTTCTCTTCCTAAAAAGAATTTGATAGCAATAAAGATGTAGTAATTTAAAACTAAAAGTATAAAAGTAAAAGTAACAATTGTAATGTAATTATTTTCTTACTGAAATTTGAGGAATTTATTTTTCTTGATAAGATTTTTTGCATAGTATTGTATGGTTTTTCAGTGGTTCATAAAAATAATTCAAATGAAATTAAAATTTGTGTTAACCTTTTAAGACTTTTGCATCTATAATAATCGATTGTTACTTTCTTATGCTTTCCACATTATGAAATACATTTCAAATATCTATATTATGTTTTACGCTCCATTCAGTTTTTTCAGCAAAAATGTAAACCATATGTTTCTTGTGAATGAAACGGAATAAATATTTGTAATTTTTTTTTCTTTGTTTTCCTAAATATCTCTTACAAACACAACATAAATTTTAATTTTAAGTGAAGTAAAACAAAAGTTTATAAAAAAATCAAAATCCCAAAATGAAAATAAATGGAAGCCTTGTCGCCACAATATTAACTACTTTCTAACAAAACTAAGAAAAATGAGAATACTTAACGTAAGGATACACATATTTACTTGGTCGTTATCCAAAGTTTTTACAATTTAAAATCCTATCAGTTATAATTTATACCAATAATAACCTTCTATGAAAAAAGTAAGAAACAGACAAAGAATTTTTCTTTGTAATTGAGAAAGTCATTGGGAATTCAACAAAATATTCAGTCAGAACTCATAGTTTTCAGTTAAAAAACGAATTTTTTTCCTTCGTAGATAACTGCATATTTCAAGAAAAATAATTTTAAAAAATTCTATTTACATCAAGTCCTTAAATGTGTATGTACACAAAAATTACTTCAACAAGAAGAAAATAATGCCATTGTTTATTTTTAGGCCTCGAAAGCTAACTGGCAGAGCATTTTGTGGAAATCCAAAGGCAGCTATCAAATCTAAAACCACTGTCACGTTTCTTCCGAAGAATACATGCGTCAAATAAATGCCTGGTGTCATGTAAATAATTTAAGAATCTACAAAAGTTTACATATAAGTAACTAAAAAATAATAAATTCTGTAAATAGAACTCTGTTGTAGATTTGTGAAATTACAATTCATAAATTATTTTTTTATCCAATCAATAGAACTTTTTTTAAAACAAACTAAGAGTTGTTTCTTCCAAATGAAACTGAAATGGTACTTTTTTACAAGTTTGATGCTGTAAATTTTATATATGCTGCAATAAATTAATGGTAACATTTTTATAAAAACGTTAAGAGTTTCGCACTGCTTAATATGAACAATTTAGAAATTCCTTTTAAAACTCTGAAACAATGAATATCTTATAGAAAATTATTCGTAACTGCGAGTATTTTTTCCGCTAATTTTATCATCCTTTTTATTTAATCTAATTAATGCATAAACAAAGCTTTCAATATGATAATTCGAAAAATATTTTAGAAAAAGAAGTATGTAATAGCACTACTTTGTTATAGCATTAATTGTTAGATATTAACAAACATCCAAGTATGAATGATAATCAGATGAATACATAATGTAGATCAACAAACCAATACAAAAACCTTTAAATTAACCTTAGTTCGATTAATATGGTATTAGATCTTCAAATGACAGACACGGATAATCAATAATAAATTTAATTATAAGAGAAATATTGCCTACAAAAATTTTAAATAAAATACTACATTTATTGCTCTTTTATTGATATTTTCTTTTATCAAGTTTATCTTCATATATATCAGTATGAAGAAAACTTAACTCTTTTTATATGATTTTTTTCACGCGAATTAGATTTAAGACGAATTTTAAAAAATAGATTTCATCCTCTTTTTATATGAGCTGTTTTTCTTTATTATTATTATTATTTAGCATGATCGATCAAAATTCTAAGAAATACTACGCTTTTGCTTTAACACATTTCACCAAAATCATTTTTCACATAATTTCCCAGTTGATCAATTATATGCCACTTTTGGATTAACGACTCTTTTTTTTCTTTCTGTTTCTTAATAATCAGAAACTCCTCGAATTATATTTTCGATGCGTATAGAAATGTTATGGTCAAAACTCTTTAATATTTGAAATTTTGAGTGAAACGTATCATTACTATCTTTTACGAGAATAAGAAATAAACTAAAATTAGATCTCTTAATACTATCAAAATAAATAAATCCTAAGTTAAATTAGGGGCCTGTAATTGATGTGTTCTCGTGGGTTTTTTTTTTTTTTTTTTTTTTTTTATTGAAACTTATTTTAAATCGAATGCATATCACTCCTAAGGGTTAAACTTCTAAATTTATTCAAATATGTTTCTGTTAAAATGCTATGAATAAAAATATTTCACATGCTATTGAAAATTATAGGTGCTTACATATTTCAGATTCTTTTACATTTTGTTGTTATTGTTCTTAAGTTGACAGAACGCCATCAAAACACAATTTTTGGTTACAATATTAATTATTTTTATTTTTGATATCATGTTAAAACTAAATCTTTAATCTCTTTAAAAATTTGCTTGAATTTTCTTTCAGTATTATTTAGAAACCGAATTTTACAATTGTTTTAACATTACTTGATCATGAATTTCTCTGGCCAGAAAGGTTTTAAAATCGAGTGGTTTTACATTTTTCACTACTCCAAAACACAATATCTCTAAATTTTACGCAATAGTTAACATGAAAATTCATATATGTTTTCAAATACTTATATATAGAATAGACTTGAGATATTATATTGAGTAGAAGATATTTTATGTAACAAAGTGAAAATTGCGAGTCACTTTTACTGAAAATTTCTTTGTTCAGAACTCGATTTACCATAGCTTCTTATGTATGGTCTATATAAACAAAATAACAATCTATTCTCTCTAGATAAGATTACACATTCTGTATTATTTCAATGTACAAAATATCAATATATTAATTTTCTTTTGAATTACCTTGTTTGAGGGAAAGTATTCACTTTTACTTTTATTTGTACAAAATTCCATTCTGTCAGTAAAAATATACACTAACGAAGGTTTACTTGGGTGTTTATCTAATTTTAAAACCCCATAAAATCACAAAATTTAGGTAAAATTTAGGGTAATTCAAAAAATTTTCTTCCAAAGTGTAGGGGTAGGGGAAAGTTCGAGGGGTAGGGGGCATAAAGAGATTTGGAATCGCATAGCATCGCCAGGTCAGAAAATCCTTCTTCTTGCGGTAAAAGACTTTATCCGGGAATTCGAATGTACAATGATCCCGCTTGATACCAGCATTTAAAAACTGGTTACTGAGGTAGTAAGATAGACTAATAGTCAAGACATATTGAATTGACCAACATGCACCTCACGTATTTAGTTGCAGACTGTAATGGGCGAGCCCTTAGACTAAGGTGACCAGATTTTAACATTCTAAAAGCGGGATGCCATTGACGGGGCATGCCATTCCCCTGTCTTGATTAAAAATTTAGAACCTAAAAATATCTACTTTTGGTACCTAAATAAATTACTTTAACAAGATTAAACTGTGGTCTAGACGTGAAGTTGAAAAAAAAGGTAAAAATGGTTGAAAAGAAGGAGGGTCGAAAATAGAGAAGGATCACTAGGGTACCCCGGGGGCGCGTCACCCGAGTTACAAATTAGGGAACATTCAATCAACATAACACCTTTTGCGGGCTTCGGAGAACTCCCAGGGTACGCGAACACGTGCAGCTCAAAGCCATTTCTCTTCAAATGTTTGGGCCAGTGTTGTAGAAGACCACTTCATCGGCACTTACCTTCTTCCCCCTTGTAAGTGCGTAGGGAACAGATTTTCCTGCTGGAATTTATCGAAGGAGCACATGTTCTTCAGTCGTCCCACCACACAGTTTGGCTTCAACACGGTGGATCCTCCCCCCAATTACACTAATGAAGTCTGGCAACATGTAAACGCTACATGTGGACATCATCGGATCGATTCGTTCATGGATCGATTGCTATATCGCCCAAACTATCATGCCTGGACTTCTTCTGCTGGGGTCATATGAAATCATTAGTGTAAAAGACTCCAGTAAAATTAGGTGAAGACCTAGTCGCTTGCATATCTGTAACTCCTGGGGAGATCAGAGACACGCCAAGAATCTGTGAAAACGTTTGGGATTTCCAGGGTGCCGATGTGAAGCATCTGCGAGGACTTGTGGTTGAAATTTCGAACATCTTCTGTAGATTGCGTGCATTTTACAATGTAAAACCTGTCAGTGAAATGCTTTGTGTTACACTAACATGTTGCTGTTTCAGTTCTTGTCTTATTTACTTCTTTAAACCCTTAATCGTGTAGAAGGCATTTCCGATTCTATGCTATGTGATTCTGGATCGTATTTGTACGCCCTAATCCTCCTAGTTTGTCTCGTTGGTAAATAATCCCACTGTAATTTTGTGTAATTTTGTTAAGATAAAATATGTAGCACGTAAATATTACAGAATTCTAATCTGAATTTCCATACAATTAATATGATTATTTTTACTGATTTTCGAAAATTGGGGGTATTAATATTATTTTTTTCATAAATACAAATTATTTTTACACAGTATGTTTCTTCTTAACTTGCACAAATCTTTGGTGACGTATCTGTTATGTAAAAACAGAATTGATTACATAAGTTCATTGAAATGAATTCAGAATTGATTACATAATTCTTTCAGTTTAATTTGAATAAGTATTAATCTGCAGCTACACGTTTGTTTCTAGAAACGCTCCTCGTAATTTTGAACAATGATAAAATGAAGAGAACGACACATGAATTGGTTCCTCACTCTCTTAATTTATACACCATGCCAGGTGAGGACTTCGAAGCTCTGTTCCGTTTTATGTGCAACAGATCCTATTATTTCACACGAAAGTTTTTGGTTGAATCACACAAGAAAAACTTAAACCAATGAGTCAAATCGAATTTCGCAAGCCATAAGGTTCTAAATAATGATCAATGGGTTAACCTGAAAATTGTATTAGTGCACAATAAAAAACTAGTGATTCAAAAGATTTTTAAATTTGCAGAAAAGGAATTTTGCGTTCTTAAAATTTTACACGATTGATTTTGCAAAAGCCGAGTTATAAGTTATAAAATATTAAAACTTGTAGTTTTAATTGTATCTAATTAAGTTTTTTTCCCTCATTTTAATCTCTCAGGGAATGAATTGTAAGAATAAAATCTGCTTCCATCCTCTTTGCAGATGAAATAATTTTCACAGAGAGAACTTATTAAAATTGCCTTATCTATTTTTCTTAGATCTGAATACCGAATTTTTTTATTTGAATGTGTCCTCACGAAATATAATTTTTCAATAACTTTAGGTGATTTTATTCCAACACAAATGTATTAACAAAATAATAAAAGAATGAACTAATATTTAATACTTCCAGTTGTCTTATATATATATATATATATATATACACTGCTGGCCACACAAAATGTAACACCCTGAAGGAAGTATGCAAACCATGCGAAATTTACATCATGCGTTTGCGACGATGAGCTATGCAAATCATTAGCATTGCAGCGCAGACATACATCACGGGCGACCGTAGCGCCACTCGCAAGCTCTATATAAGGGGAGAACAGATTGGCAATTTTATGTTCGGCAATTGTTTTTTCGTGCGTTTTTCTTGCGTAAGCTGTTTACCTATACCTCGTGGAAGACATCGAGCGTCTTTTGACCAAGTTTCTGTATTCGACCGAGGAAGAATAGTAGCCTATAGGGATTGCGGATTATCCTTCAGATAAATCGGTTAACGTGTTGGACGAAACCAAGCAACTGTGGTGTGGATCTGTGATCGCTGGATGCAGGAGGGAACGATGGACCGACGGGACCGATTGCACCCACCTCGTAGCACCACTGCCCGTGATGACAGGCAGATTATGCGCATGGAAGTGATGGATAGCGCAGCCATGTCACGAACCATAGCACAACAGATTCAGTCTGCTACGCATCATTCGGTGTCCGCTCGTACCATTTGATACCGTTTGCCGCAAAGCGGAATGTCCTCAAGACGTCCATTGCTTCGTTTACCCTTGACTCGAAACCACAAGCGTTTGCTCCGCCAATGGTGCGTTGAACGGCGGACATGTACAACGGAACGAAACGACATTGCATTTACTGACGAATCCAGCTTCTGCCAGCAACATCACGATGGTCGGATTCGAGTTGGGGGACACATTGGTGAGAGGCTGCTGAACTGTTGCGTTATGCATCGCCACACTTTTCCTCCGCCCGGTATCATGGTTTGGGGTGGTATTGTATTTCACTCCCGCATCCCTCTAGTACGCAATACCGGTACACTGAACAGCCAGCGCTACATCTCCGAGGTGTTGGAGCCCGTGGTCCTCCCATTCCTTCAGAGCTTGCCATCAGCCATATTCCAACAGGATAATGCGCGATCACACGTGGTACGCAATGTTTAAGAGTTCTTCTTTAACCATCAGATTGAATTGCTTCCTTGGCCTGCTTGTTCTCCCGATCTATCGCCAATCTAAAACATATGGTCCATGATTCCACAACGACTGCCCCGGGATACACCACCCGCTGATACACCAGATCAACTTTGGCAATATGCGGAAGCCACGGATGTATCCTTGGGGACTGCTGTACCCCAAGGATACATCCAAAGCCTCTTTGATTCTATGCCGAGGCGTGTAGTAGCGATTATAGTCAACAATGGCTGTTACTGTAACTACTGATTTTGTCATCATCCATAGTTCACAAGAGGCTGTAATTTTAATCGTTTGATCTTTGTACAACATGTTATCTGCCAAATAAATTTCGCTGTGATATCTCTGGTCCTTCTGGGTGTTGCATTTTGTGTGGCCAGCAGTGTATATATATATATATACAGTGGTATGCAAAAATCAAGGAAGAAGTCAAAAAATTAGCACATGAGCAGAACGAAGAGACAGAGCAGACTGAAAGAGTAATCAGAAGATTAACTAGGGTGAGGTACGGTAGTAGTTACATATGCGCAGATATGTAGATAGACGTAATGCGGGAGTGTTGGAACAGGATAAAGCACGCCGGTGGTGTAAACTCAGCATTTCTGGGAAAGCGGTTGTACGGCGTCTATCAGTTTAAACGACGTCGAGTTGCTGCCTTAGTAGGAAATATCAAACAATCAATCTGTTAGATGACATCTGGATGATTCTAACCGAGGTCGAATCATTCGAAAGATAGAGGAATGTTGAAATGTTACAAGTATGTGACTGCGGAGATCAGGATTTCTCACAGCATCGTTTCACGACTTTGGAGAAAATTTCAAACTACAGGAACAGCTGTCCGACAGTTCTGCCTTGGTCGTCCACGAGCAACCACGCCAGTGGACAACCGGTATATAGCCCTACAGGCTTGAAGGAACAGGAGGCAGACATCGCTAGACACACGGTACAGACGATTGGACTACCGATTTCACGTTTTACCTTGGCCAGGAGACTACACAGTAGTGGTCTGTTTGCACGACAACCTGTACGGAGAGTAGCTTTAACTCCTGCTCATAGAAGAAGACGTTTCTGTGCTGTCGGGAACTTCAGAACTGGAAATATATAATAAATAGGGTCGAGTACTCCTTTCGGATGTGAGCAGGTTTAGTCCGAGTAGCGATTCTGAGCGCATACACATCTGTAGAGAGGAACCAATAAGCACTTCAATATCATCTAAAGAGACCAGTTCGGAAGTCACGGTGTTCTCGATAGGGAAGGCATCATGCTTGTTTACAGTACCGATCTTCACATCTCCGAAGGAGGTTCAGTTACCGGGGCCCATTATTGTAACGAGATTCTCCTTCCGTATGTGCGTCTTTTTTATAGGCGCTATGGGTCCTCGGTTTCTTTTCATGAATGACAATGCGAAAGCTCATCACACAATAGCTATGCAAGAGATGTTGGACAGTGAGAATATTGAACCCATGGATTAGCCGGTAAGGTCTCCGGGTCTAAATCTCATCGAGCATGAATGGGACTTGCTAGAGAAACGCTTGGCACCGCGTAACTTACTGCCAGTAACGATTCCGTAACTCCGACTGGCAGTAAATGACGAATGGGCTGCCAACTCACTGACAATCTTATGCTCAGCATGGTGAGACGATGTGAAACCTGCAAAGTAGTCAGAGGAGATCATATCTCCTACTAAAGGCTGGATGTTTCGGCCTTCAATCGCATTGTGCTCCACGCCGTTAGTTCAATATTGATCCTTTTTTATTTCTTTTTTGGTAAGTTTTGCTTATGTTACTCATTTTCTTACCTTTTGGAGATCTAATGGTATTTGTGAGTGAGTGACTGGAGTTTAATGGAGCAAGATCTTATGGTATTATTTGTGTTAATTTGGAAAGATTTTGCACAACGTTTTATATTGAAAAAACCATCTCGCTCTTAATTTTTGTACACTAGTGTATTAATAATGCGAGTCTTTCAAATTATTAATGGCTATTTATATTGACATGATACCTAAATAATCTTGTCAAAGAAACATCGAAATATACAGTCATTGAAATACTCCCCAAGAACTCTGAATGCAATTTTAAAAATTTCAGAAACTCTAAAAAATATGTGAGTCCGTGAATTCTAGTACTTCAACTAGCTATAAATAATAATTAATACTTTATTTTTAATTCCCTAAACAATTATAGCTATAATTGGTTTCAAAATTGAAATATATTCATTAAAAATATGTAATTCTATTACTCAAATAAATTAAGTTTCTATCATTATCGGCATAATTTTTACATTATTATAAGACAGAGTAAAATAGTCCCTTTACATCTAAAATAATGTTAGCATTGAAAAATAGATATTTCACACAATGTATTGATTGTCTTTTGATTTGAAAACAATTTTGGAAAAAATATGGAAATGTCTTCTTAAATATAGTAGAATAGAACACATTGAAAAAAAGGAAGCAATGTCATGAAATACATACTCCAAAAGTAAAATTGTCATGGATATATTCTTACTATAATAGGCTCATAGAATGTTACAAATGTAATACGATTAAGGAGTATGTTATAAATGCAACATTGTCTTCAGTGTGGAATGTGTTATAAATGTAAAAGGTTTGAGAGTAATATAGTCTGAAAATAATACGGTAAGACTACATATTCTTAAATGATAACTTCAAATATAATAGGGCAATAGAAATATTTGAAAAGTAATAGGATATTGGTGTTTATTACCATTATGAAACTAATATGTTAGAGCCTATTGCTCGAAAAAAAATGGTTTGGCAAAATTCTAGTTTGCACTGTTACTGTTAAAATAAACTCGAGTGCAAAAGCTATAACTTGCTTTTTAGCCGAACTTGATACTAGTTGTTAACCGTTTTCCTCCTAAGAAAATACAAAATAAAGTCCTTGAATTCACATTAAAATTTGTCTCAAACTCCTTGGTTCACTTCATATGACTCCTCCCTTAATTCAATGAATAACTTTTTGACTTTTGGCAACACATTAATAAGAAAGTTATTCACTTTCATAATTATTGTCTATCGAACATAAAACGTAGCTGCTTCTGCTTTCGTTCTTGTCTTGCGTATAATGTATATGTAAGTCATGAATAACTTACTAAATGTTTATGAAATGTAAATTATGTCGGTAATATTATTTAAGTTCAATGTTTCAAACATAATCGAGTGTTTTAGCCAAGAAGATAATTCAGATCTATTTTAAGGAGTTAACCCAAGAATATTGAGAAAGGAATTTTTGTTTACCTGTTTAATTAAGAATGTAACTCAGAAAATTTTTAATTACATGTTTGGTGGAGTGACAAAATTCAATAAAACAAAAATAACGTAGGGGGGGGGAGTAATGAAGGGAAAATTGATTACAAAACATCTTATCAAAATTTAAAAAATTCTTTAAAAGAATACTTGTAGCACATAATTTTATTTCTTTTTCCAAAAATATACATTCCAATATTAATATTTTTTTGTAAAATTACAATATCAACTTTGTAAAGAAAACATGAGACTTTCACATGTTAATTTCAATCAATTACCATAACAATTCATCAATAAAATGATATATAAGTAAAAATTTAACTGAATCATCTACTTAGTGTATTTATCTTAAGAGATCAATCAACTATTATTTTCATATAATCTATTCACACAAGAGATAAAAATCTATGTTTTTAGCAAAAACTATTAATAAAAGAACAGAATTTTTGTGTGAAATAATTTGATTTAAATATGCTTATTTCAATACAATTCATTATAGGACAAAAATTTACAGTGAAAAGAATAACAGATAAGAAACAATATTAGATTATTTCTATGGGAATGAAGCACAAAACTACACAAGAAATTTATTTGTTCAATAATAAGGGAACTGTTTAAATGAAACCAATGAAAATTTGCGAACAATTTAAATTTTCAATGTATAAATTCCCTACATTATTACTGTAAAATAAACCATATAAAGAGCATAACATAAATGATAGGAAAAATACAGATGAAATTTACTCTGATGTGAATATTTATTATAAAAAATATATAATTCACACGTTTTGCATACAATTAAATGTATAATTCCAAACCTGCAGTATTCAAACAAATATTAGAAAAAGGTAATAAAGAATTAATATGCAGGGTTTTTTTTTCAATTCATGCCCACATTTGTATGCATATGTATTTTCATTCCTGATATAAAATATGATTAAAAATAAGAGTAGAATATAATAAGTTAAGCTAGTATTATTTCTTATAATATGTTAGCAAAACTTCCGAAAATATTGTACTGCTTTTCAGCATAAAAATTTGTATAAATTAAATGAATTATTTGCAAGAAAATACTATAACAAAAATTTCCCAGCAACAGATGATACAAATTTATAAAATTGGAAATCAATGTTAAAATAATCAAGTTAAAAAAATGGAACATATTTCTCTTAATAATAAAAAATTATTAAGTAAAGAATTTTGTGGGTCTTATAAATGACATAAGTATTACAGGATTGAAGATGAGGAAATTAAAGGATCCAAATTAACATTAACACAAGTAGGGGGGAGGGAAATAAAGAATAAAATCTTTCTTGTCAAAACATATCTTAATTAATATTGACACAAAAGTAAATAAACTTTATTTTGTATATATAATTTGATGTTAAGTAAATTTTACAGCTGATAAAGCATGCATGTAAACAGAAAAATCAAAAATAACTATGTCATAGCACTGATTTGAAAGGAAAAAAATTTCAATTAGGTAAAAAATAATTTATGTATGCTAATACTGGAATCTTAGGTCAGATATGAATGTAGCTATTATTAAATATTTAATGGGATTGATTTATTACAAATGCCGCACTAAAAAGCATCATGAGGACTATATCTTTGAAGGAAAGAAACATATTCTTCCATATATGTATGTATACACATAAAACAGTGTTCAAGCACATTTAGAATTAATTGCAATAAATAAGAAAAACTAAAGAACTTCATACATAATGTTGAATTGAAAATGAAAATCAATAAAACTTATAGTAATGCTTTAAATAAAAATTTTAAATTACATATCATGCTAATTTTTTATCACTGCAAATATAAGTATAGAGAAAACGAAAATTATTTTTGGAAAAGGTAATAAAATAAATTGGAAATAATATTGCACAATTGATAAATTCTGAAACAATTAATACATAATGAATAAAAAAAACAGTTATTGTAAAAAATATTGCAACCATCAATATATTAGTAAAAATGCAAAATCATCAAGCACATAAGACATTTTAAACAAAAGATACAATACATATGAAGCAACCATGAATTATAACATTAAACTAACAACTTAAAACTTTTCAGTAATTTTATATTAATTTGTAAATTATTGTCTATTTAGAACATACTTTGGCGTGACTCAAATCTAATAATTGTTCTCTCTCTCAATACAGTCGGACAGCGTTAACATGTGGTTCTGTCACACAAGTGTCTGCTTTACACATGGTTTTATATGTCCCTCAATAAGGAATCACTTGTGATATTCCTCTTAAACATTACGGTGTCATGATTCTTATCTTTATACTTTGAAATCCAGATTGATATTTTTTCGGATGATGTCACAACTTCCTGTTATGAGCAGACATTAATACCTATTTTCCATCTATATGAATTGCTATTTCTTATAGAGTTAAAACGTTCCAGTTTGGGTCATTTTTTTGAAAGAAATTATTTTTAAGATATTACAATCAGTGAGATTAACCATACTTTCAACCATTTTGCATCAGTCAAATTTTCAAAGATTTTTTTTTTCTTGTATCAGCAATTTCTATGTAATTAACTATTTTCAGCAACAGGGATCTCATACTGAGGCACAATAATCAAGAACAATCATGCAAGAGATTAAGAATATACAAATGCCAGTAAAAAATAATATATTAAAGGAATGGGTGATAAAAACAAATTCAGTTTTCTTTAAATATTTTGAGTGTTATTTTATTCAGATTATTACATCTTTTGATAACATGCAATTGATTTGCATACAGTAAAAATACAAGGGGAATTCAAAAAAGTACTTGTATTTGAAGACAAATGCCATCAAAGTAAATTTTTGTTACCACTGGGCGCTGCCATCTATTAAACGGGGCCGAAACAAATATTACATTGATTCATAAGTTAGCTTTGGTTGGTAGTAATTTGCTACCAAATCAAAATTTGATTGTTGCTGTGTCAAGTAGTCAACATCATTTAGTGTTAAGTTCTCCTCATAGATGAGACCTAGGTTCATGAATATATACTGAAACCAAACAATTAAAAAAAATGGATAGGTTCCAAGGAATCTACTCCAAAGAAGATCGGCTGGAAAAGTTATGACAAATTTTTGGGGAGTGAAAGGATTCATGATCATGAATACAAGTAACTGAGACTTAGACAGCAGTCTAGTAAGTTATGATGCTTACTAAAAAAACAAACCATTTTTGAAGATGCAAGCAGCATCTCTAGGGTTTTCTAAGAACTTATTGAACAACCCTTATAGCATACATAACCATAAAGGTATTTTTTCAAATTAATCAATTATTTTGTAATTTAATGCAAATGTTCATAGTGAAAATTTATACTGATGTTGGAATTAATATCATCACTCAATATATATATTAATACCATAATTTGGGGTTCACTTACCCCTTGGTTTAGTAACCATAGACTTATTGACTACTGCATGTTAACAGGATCAGACAGTACCCAATACTTCTAACTTAATGCAACATTTTTCAGCAAGCCAATAAACATATACACTCACACTATATTATAATAGAAAACAACAGAAAAGAATATAAATAAGAATATGCATAAATATATTTCAATCAAAAATTAAACAGATAAAGCTACATATCTCCCCTCACAAATCTGGAACACAAAAAACATGCAGTATAAAAGTTAGATATTTCAAACTGATGAAAAATACAGAAAACTATGCATGGAATAAAAAGGTGAGTGTGTTATGTCTCAAAATTGTATTCAAAGATTTAAAAACTATTATTGCCAATATAGTGGGATATCTACAACATAACTCAGTTGTTTAAAGTAAAAACACAAAAATATGTAAGTGTGAATAAATAACATTAATAAATTGAAAATTATAGAGCAAGTCAGAAAAATTTAGTAAAATATATTCAGTACCAAGAAAATGCACTTTTGAATCAAATATCTTCATGAAGCATTAATGCCTATTAAAAGCTGTCTTCCATTAGTATTGAATAATCTAAACCAAACTTGGAACACATTTTCAGACAGAAAATTTCCCAATAAACAGAAAAAAATTCACTGAACTGAGAAATTTCCTAACTCTTTCACTTATAAAACACTGTGTCTTTAAATATGTTAAAAACATTTCATAAATACACAGTTCACTTTAATTAGTAATGAAAAAGCCCTATTTAGAATGAGTATTTAATAAAATGTGAAGCAACCTATAGGATAGTGACGTCAATATAACATTACTGTTGGAACATGTTTTGTCTGACAATGTTCATTTGGGCTCCTATTCTTTAATATCATACAAAAATAGCCTTAAAAATAAAAAAAGAAATAATGTTAATACTTCTTTCATAATAAAGATTCCCATCACCTTATACCTCACATGTTTAAAGAAACATTATACACAGAAAACATATTAGTATTTATTAATACTCTCTAGAAGTGAGCTTGCAAAATCTAATTTAACAATGGAAAATTAATACAGTAATAGAGATAAAGATAAATTGAAGAATGTGTTAATTTCAAAACATCAGTTAAGTTGAAACCACATTATAGTTTTCCTAATTTTCTGTTTCTAAGACAGCTTTATTCAATAAAACAGCAGCTTGCAAAACATTCGAAAACTAAATTTGTCATGAAGGGCTTTTTAAAATATCTTGTACACCTTTCTTTTCCCATTTTAAGTTATTATCAAAAGTGAATTATTGTATAGATATTCAGTCTGACAATGCAACTGTTCACTGTGCTCATTTTTAAATGAGAATTAAAATAAGCAGAAAGAACTACTAGCTGATTAAAGTAGAACAAAAAGCCCTTGAGCATAACAATATGGTGTCAGGCATAGAAGCTGAAGATATTTTTTCATCAGATAAATGGAAATTATAGGATAATAAACACAAATAATGAAATATCATCAAGGTACTAAGAATCTCACATCCAGCAATACTAATACTGTCCCTTTGAAAGTCAAATATCATTTTAGCCACAACAATCATTTGAAATTGAAAGAAATCCTGCAGAAATTTACAAGAAAACTGATGTGCAAACATATTTCAAGACATAAATAGGAGATATTCTAATGAAACTAAAGAAAACAAACAGTAATAGAAGCTATATGCATACAGAAAATTGGAGACACAAAGGTCACAAATAATCATATAGAGGAATAATACAAGCTACATCACACAAGAAATAAACACATTACAAACTTCAAAGACACAGAAGAACTGAAGAAAAGGATGAGAAAGTTTTAGATTAACAGCATGGAACACATGGGGAAATATAAGAAATCTGAAAGTAACCAGCACCTAAAAAATTATTTATATCACAAAAATTGGTACAATTTCAGGCAAAACTCACCTTGATTTTGAAATGCTGGAAGCTACAATATTTTATTCAAAACTCAAAATAGTGTAGTAATTCTTGGAAATTAGGTCACATAACATTTTGCTAAAGTAGCACTAACTGCAGAAAATGTGCAAAGGAACATGTAGAAGAAAACAACTCCAAAAAGATTTTTTTAATTCTCCTTATGCTCAGAGTGCAAGCACTAAAATATGCAAATAATATCAAAATGAAAGTAATTTATTCAAAAATTCAAGTAGAATTTTATATTCCAAAGGTAAAAAATAAGAGAAATATATAAACTAAATTTTAAAAAATACTCAGACAAAAAGTATAATTTCCGGACATTGTAATTTTTTTTTTTTTTTTTTTTTTTTTTTTTGTTTAAAAAGGGGAGGAAGAAAATTAATCAATTCGAAAGGGAAAAAAAAATTGTTATTCTCAACCAAGAGACATTTTATAAAAAGAAGCTCAAACAATAAATATAGTCACATCAAAATACAATGTAATAATTGATTGAAGCAACAACTGTTAGTCAGTACCAATGCAATTCAAGGAAGCAACTTTAAAAAAGGTAGCCACAAATATTACAAAACAAAGTTTTCTAAATCCCAACAGGTCCTACAACAAATATAAAAATGAGGTGAAAAAATCCAGTATCCATGAATATTCGTTCCAAAAACTTAAACCATGGATTAATAAACAATGAATAAATAAAAGTTTTGCAATAACTTCATCAATTATTCTTATGAACCAACTTCTGTTCAATGACCAAATTTTTTGGCTTCATATTAAATTCTGCATATATAAAAGTATGCTTCAATAAATTTGGCATTTTTTTCCCCTCAGTCACAATTTTTATGATGCCTTATTAACTTTTTATTTTGAAAAGAGTCCAAAAGAATTTAAGAAGGACAAAAAAAAAAAAATAGAAATGACATAATCAATACATCTATTTTTCTGACAATGCAGATGTCAAAATTTTCCAGGAAACAGAGTTTTATCCTAATGAAATTTTTACAATTCCAAACAACATTTTTATCGAAATTTAAAAAAAAAAAAAAAACTCTTCAAATTTTTCAGATTATGCAACTTATTTTAAACCACAAGGGCACACAAAATGGTATCCCCATCTGGCCCATGGAACATTATTTATAGGGTATCATCATAAGATTGTGAAACATATTTCAAAAATTTTAAGTCACTAAATGAAGAATGAAAAATTGTGAATAAAAAGATAGATTTCAATTACATTTCACATTAAGAAACATTGAGTACATGTGTCCCAACTAACAGAAAAAGTTTCCTAAAAATAAGGGTAATGTGTGTATACATATATATATATGTAATTTATTATTCATATTTAAACAAACACGTTCTTTGCTGAACTAAAAACTACTAAACATCCTTTAAAAATATAAGAATTAAAAAAAAATTATAAAACAGGTTGAAGGATCTTATTCAACAATAGCAAGATACAAAACTACAGACCATATTCATAAAGTTCCAAAGTTTTTCAACAAGTGACAGATTTAGAGACACATAATTTGATAATTCAACTATTGTTTTGGAGAGGAAGATTCAGATCAAAAGTGCATTTAAAGTGTCACAGTGCACACAAACTGATATAAAAAAAATTGGCAGATCTTCAGTTATTTTGTTTCAGAGGTAATTTCGCACTCACTAGCCTAAGACAAATTTTTTTTTAATTAACTAATATATTTAGATCCTGTATACAAATTTCATATATTATTTCATGCCCATCATGGCTTTTACAAAAAACAGATTCTGAAAAAGTTTCATGAATGATTTCACAACTTTAAATTAAAATATATTTGAACAATACACTAGAACAAAAGTTCCATTTTTGAAAGCATAAAGCATATCATGGGACAAATTTGTCTATAACCACAATCTGAAATCATTCATTCACTAGTTCATAAAAAGATTGTACCCAATAGTTATTAAACTTGGGGGGGGGGGGCGAATAAAGTACAAGATATGTCTGCAAACAATTGCAAGAAATAAACAAGAAAAATTAAATATGATGCAAGAAAAAAATAGAAATTTTTTCATTTAATACAAAACAAATACTTTTATGAACTGAGCAGAAAAATTGAAACGTTATAATTAAAAGAATTGCAGAGGAAAATTAATAAATATCGAAAGAGAAGATAGTTAGAACTTCAATAATTCTACATTTGAATGGCTAATACAATGAAAAAAGATGTATCAAAAGCAAATAAAAACTAAAGCACAAAAGTATTTGCTTGAATAATTTAAAAAAAAAAAATTGCAAATATAATGGAAATCAGTGCAGTATCAAAAATTTATTGCTTACCCCCCCCCCCTCAATGACATCTGTTTAAAAATATAATAGACCAATATAAAGACAACCGACTTTGTTTAGACAAAAAAAAAAATTCTGAAACCAAAATCCTCAAATAAAAAACTAAACTGTTTTAGAAAATAATTCTAAAGAATCCCCTGATTTTAAAATACTTTTCACTCCAATAAAAAAATTATATCCCAGATAAGCTTTTATATATGCCATGATATCTAATACTACACATCACTTATTTAAAGAAAATTAATTATCAAAGACTAGACAGTATATATGGAACATTGTAGTTGGCAATATAGAAAAATTATCTACAATATCTTGCATGCAACACAAGTTTAAATAACAAAGAACATCCATTTAAAGATACACAATATTCACTTTAACTGCCATGAAACAAAAAACAATCACGAATCAAGAAAACATTTCACATAAATCACAGAGTTAATGAATAACAGACAACATCCACAACATCCATAATGTTGTACAATATTCAATCTAAAATATGGAGCCTGTGAAACAATGGAATGGAACCAAAATGTCTACAATTTTTCAATTCAAAATATAAAATACTAAATCTGCTAGAAAATACAGTTAACTCTAGTTTTTTTAAATAAGAAATAATGTTGAAAACAATTAAAATAACTTGCACCATCAAATATTTGCAACTGATAAATTACACTTATAAATTATGAATGCAAGCTAAAAGAATGAAATTTTGAGATTAATAAATTTTCAAGCATTTTAATTTAAACAAAGTGTAGCTTTTCAAAATTCATAAAATGAAATATGAATACAAATTTAAAGCATTACTGAAACCAAGTTTTATTTAAAATTATACTTCAGGAAGAACTCTCTTTGAGAGCATAAGAAATGAGTTTCTAGTTTTAAACTTAGAAACACACATATGTATTTGCCTTTACATTTATATACATGTTGTATTTACAAGTCAAAGAAGCCTCTTTGACAACAGCCAAAGCTGTTTTTCCCCCAAGCTCCAATGAGTTACACAAACAAAACATTTAACACAACTTTGTTATGTATCAAAGTTTGCATTCCCCACATATTTACTAATGAACAATTAATTTCATAGTTGAAACAAATAACACATAGAAACATGATAATTTATAAAATCAGTAACAAGCAAAGCATTCTATATAAATCATCTAGAAAAGGAAAACACGTATAACATTTTAATATAATGTAAGAAATGATAGAGGGTTATAACAATATGTCAACAAATATAATAATATATTGAGAAAATAAAATAAACTATAATAGATTTACAATCCATTAGTTGGTTTAAAAAAGATAAACACAAAAATTAAGTTTTGGAATATTAACTAAATATAATTAAGATGCCCAAGTGAACTAAATATAAAATAAAAATTAAATCAATAAAAGTTCATTAAAATAGCAAATTCAATAAATGAAATCACTTTGATAGCACTTTTAACACATCAGAAACTACAAGGATATTTATGTAGGTTCCGAGATTGTCAATATCCACTCTAAAGGCGCAACATCACTTAACCATTTTAAGAGGCAGTGAACAGAAGGCAAATGATATACATGATAACAAATCATATAAATATTAAAAAGTTCTTCCCATATAAAAAACATCTTCAATATGGAAACCTGGATGGGCTATCTCTAAGAAACCAAGTTTCGAAAAGAAGTCTACAATATTCTTATCTCCAACCGTAACATCCACAAATACACCATGAGATCCTAGAATAAAATAATTCCATAATTTAAAAATAACATCTTATATGTTTAAGCATATTGTGTGTGTTTGTAAAATATCACACTGTATTTAAATTTGTCAAAAATATTTTTTTAAACATGCCTTTAAAACTGCCTTCATTTCTACACAGAAAAACATGCAAAAGAAGTAAGGAACCTAAATTCTGATCATCTTTGTATTATATTTTCTAGCCTTTTTTAGCATAAATTGGCATAATTTCTTTTTTACATTCCCTGATCTGCTAAGAAACACGATTCTACCATGGTGTAGCGAAATAAAACGCATTTTGCATTGAAGTATTTTTACATTAAAACAATTGATATTTTTGACTATCAAGAATGGTAGTTGACAATGCAACAGATATAAGATTTGGAATTTACTAAATATTATCAAGAAACCCAAATTAATTAAATATGAAATAAATGATTAGTTAATAAAAGTACATTAAAACGGCAAATTCACTTAATGACAACACTTTGAATGTACTTTTAACACACCAGAAAACTACAATCATATTTATGAGGGTTCTGAGATTTTAACTGTAATAAGAAATTGAGAGTAAATTATTTATTTTTAATGCAAACATCATTAAAGTTAAAACAAATTACTTTAAAACTTAAAATGCATGCAAAATTTTAATATTAAAACTTTTGTCATTTTGTTAGCTATGGCTAAGAGACCAAGATATCTAAGAGTGAAATATGTAAAATTATTAATGACAGTGATTCTGAGATTAGTGAAGAATAGCGACAGTAATATTAGTAAAAACAGTGAATCAGAAGGTTCCTTTTCCTCAGATACAGAGGAATATAAGTGAAGAGGAGTTGCAATTAGATGCTTGACCTGATGTGATGTGATAGTGGAGTTTAATGGCCCAAGAGCCAGATGTGGTCATCCTGCACCAAACAAGGGGTAACTGTGATCTAGACATTTGAATGAGTGATAGTATTTTTAATGGTGCAAAAAGCCAGATGTAATCATGCACCAAAATAGGTAAATGAGTAAATGTAAAGCTAGTAAACTGTAAAGATGTGATCTAGGCATGTGAAAAAATTGGAAAAAGAAAAATTTGCTGACAAAAAGGGTCGAAAATAGAGAAGGATCATTAGGGTATGTCAGGGGATGCATCACCCATGTTTACCAAAGACAGTAAACCCCATAGGAAAGAAAGGTCACTAGGGGCCTCGAGTGAGTGATGCCCGTACCTGCTTAAAAAGCAAGCCCCTAAAGTCCCCTGATATAATCCTCAGGCCAGAGACACTGACACTGAGTACCCATTTTAGTTGCCTCTTACAACATGCATGAGCTACAGTGGGACTATTCTTTCACACCTGGTCACCACACGGGTGATGCTTGTCCCAAACTTGCAGTTAGTTGGTCCTCTTAAAATAAAATTACTGCCTTAGATGGACTTTTCAGTGAGAACTGGACCAAATTTAAACAGTACACAAATAGTGTGTACTGGATTTTTTTTTTTTAATCTGAATTTTGATAACAAAATTATAGATGTCATCATTATTAAAACAAATGATATTACACAGACAATATTATAAAAGAAGCAAAATGAATTTGGACTCTCAACTAGCTATCCTGCCAAGCCATTGCAGAATGTGACAAATGATGAACTGGCATTTTTCTGGTATTAGTAATTTTAATGAGATGTTACAGAATTGAATAAAAAATTTATTTTTCTACAAACACCTTATTTGCAAAACTGTTTTTAATATGGTCATGCCAAAGAACAGATTTTAGAAATTTTGTGATTCCTGTATTTCAATTCCAACCCTGAAGCAAAAAAAAACTGGAGAAAATTAAGCCACTATTAACTATACTTACAGAAAATTTGAAGTTGGTATTTATGCCTGAAAGGAATATATGTATTGATGAAAGTCTTTTTGGATGGAAAGGAAGTTCAGGTTTTCGTCAGCTTTATACTCAAAAGGATCGAGGTACGGAATTAAAACATAAATTACGTGAATAGCTGACAGGTTATATATAGAACTGCTGTATATATACTGAAAAGCATACACTAATTTTAGAAGCTGTGCTTATTTCTTGGTGCAGGGGTTTGTAAAAGGTTAAAACATTTTTCACAGTAGACAGTCTTTGCAAATCTGTACTGAAAGTCCATGCAAATTGGTGAAAAAATTTCATGTTGATCCATTAGAATTATTTTTTTCAGAGACTTTCACATATTGATAATGAAATTTAAGACATTAATACATTAAATTAATATCTGAAAATTTTGATGAAAATAATTTTATCATCAGAATCTTATTAATGATACAAAAAATTACCTTGTAAGAAATATTTAATCTACATATAAAAAATTTTAATCTGCTTAAATGCCTCTCTTTTGATTACAAGTAAATGCAGAAATTGTTTTACATACTATCAACTAATTTGCTAAATATTTTTCAATCATATATTTTAATAAGAGTGAAAGTGGAGGTTCTTGAGAGGCAAATCTGATTTTGTTGCACCAAACAATAAGTACCTGTGATAAAAAAAAATATTAGAAAAAACAGAAAAAAAATTATAAAATTGGTTGATAAGGAGGATTTAAAATAGAGGATTACTACGATATCTTGCAGGAATAATAGAACTTTCACATAATAGAGTTTTAATAATTCACCAAGAGAAAAATTAGGCATCTAAGTAAAATGCAAACAAATAGACCCACCACTGCCCATTTAACCTGCACATGAACCAAGTAGATACAAATGGGTCCATGGCTATGTGCCACCCCAAAGTCTTTGGTATTATGCCAGAGTTGCAGGTTTTTAATTTGCCAGCTTGCATCAGGCAGTGGTTCAAAATTTTTAAATAATAATTTTAGCCATACCAACAAATTAATTTTGTTATAAATGAATGTTTTACATGTATGTTAGAGAAAGTATTAACTTCTATATATCAAGATTTCAATGCTCAGTTTTATTCTACGAAAAAGTTCTACTCTATTTTTAATAAAGTGACATTTGACTCAGATAGATTTTTAATGCAAAGTAATTTTTAGGGTTTTTTTGTAATTTCCTTAAGACTTTTCAAATCATATCGATCATATATTAAGAAACATTATTCACTTACCATTAGCTTTTAATGTTGATAAAATACAAGTAAGCATACGCTTGGGTACACTAGGGTCATTCACAGTATGTAGAATATTCATTCTTAATGTTGAAGGATGATGCACATAAACAACATCTGGTGGTCCCACTTTCTGTCGATTATAGAAACCAGCAATGATTTCCTATTTTTTTTTAAAAAAAAAAAATCAAATCACTTTGAGATTTATTCCTCTTTTTTCCTTCACAGCAAATTCCAGTCATTACATATTTGTGTATATACCTGTGCAAATTAATTGGGACAAAGAAAAAAAATTGCCTTTTTTTAAAAAATAAATTATGCTTTTATTCATTCTATGCATTTATTAGTCTGACATATGACCTCCCTAAGTAGATATGATCTCTTGCAGACGTTTTAGCATTTACTCCACTAGATTAGTACACATTTTCTTAAGTTCATCATGAAACCACACTTGAATTGCATTGTTCGTGAGTTTTCTCATTTTACAAGCCCTCTAACCTAAACACCTCTTCACAATATTCCACAAATTCTCAATGGGATTTAGGTCTGATGAATTTCCAGGAAAATCAAGCACTTTCATTTGATTTTCCACCATAAAAGTCTTTACCTATTTTGAATTGTGACAAGGAGCAAGTCATATTCAAATGTTTCATTAAAGATTTTCCTGAATGAAACAATCTTATGCCTTATATTTCGATGTATTCAGTCCAATTCGCCATGTCTTGAACAGGAACCTAAGCTTCCACTGCCCTTTTCCTTGAAAAAAAAACCCAAAACATCTGTTGGATATGGTCCTGTCTCAAAGATTCACAATCTCTTCGTCTCACAACATCTAAAATGTATCCCTGCACAAATAACTTAGTTTCATCAATGAAAACTACTTAATTCTAGTTGTCAGCAATCCATGATTTGTACTTTTATACCCATGTTAAAAGTTTTTTCTTCATGTTAGGAGTTAAAAATTGTTTTATCTTTGGTTTCCTTGTTTTACGGCCTGTGTCCAGAAGCCTATGATGCCCAGTTGAGCAACTCACATCAAAACTAAGTGCCAATAAATCTCTTTGAATATCTAAACTTGTTTTTTTTTTAATTAATTTTGCTATTTCTTATTAGAATTTTATAACGTTTACAATAGTTTTCAACTTGCACCTACATCTCCCTATCCTTTTTGGAGAGGCTGAACCGCATTCTTTGAATGAAATTAGAATTCTTGAAACATTTGATTTGCAGAAGCTATTTCTCCAACTGTCATAGAAATCTGATCTTTAAGAGCTATAAATTTATCACAATTTCTTAGAGTCATATTCATTTTTGAACACGTGAAAGAAAGAGAGAGCAAACACTAATAACTAACTGCCTTGCAACGGAAAAATAGGCGAGTAATTCTACATTAAAATTAGTTAGGTCAATCAGTTACACCCACTCTAAGCAGATAAAACTGCTTGGAGGAGATTCACATTCAATCTAAGCAGATAAAATCGGTTTGAAGTGGTTTCAAACACATCTTCCAAAAAAAAGCTGGTCCCAATTAATTTGCACAATACAGAACATATACAACAAGGATTTGGACAGAGTAAGTATAAATTTTAAATAGCAGAACCATATTAGGGGAGGGGACTAAAACCATACTAACATAATTCTTTTTTTCAAATGAATTAGAGGAAATTAATTTATGCTCTACGGTTTAAAATATTTGATTTCACTGCTGCAGTGATGCCACAATCTGATATGATGTAAAAGTTAATTTTAAGATTGAAAAATATAATTTGTACACAAATAACCTAAAAATTAATTGCATCTTAACAAAACTTATAAATAAATCATACAAAAATATATTGTTTTCACGACATTTAGAAAGAATTTTTTTCTTAAACTTTTAAAATTTTTGCCAAATACTACAGTTTCTTTCACTAATGAATTGCTTATCCGATCATAAATCTTCAAAACTACATTACTTGCAGTTTTTAACTGAAGATAATGATCATTTTTATAATTCGATTAATAGAAAAAGAAATTTATGTAACCATGTGTAGTTCCTAAAATTTTGCTTCATTCTAGATGGTTCTGTGACATAACTAAATTCATCAAATATATTGCAATATTATTTTCATAACAAGTAACTTTGAGATTCTTAAACACAAAATGAATCTAAACATAATTTTAACTTCAAATCATACAAACTAAAATAATGGTTAAAAATTAACATATGGAATAATTTTAATTATCATTGGCCAAAAATTTGCCTTAAAAAATCATTGGTTTATTTACTTTAATTATTGCACTTTTATACAATTTTAAAAAATGTAAAATGTTTAAGATATGCAAAATTGTAGTAAAATTAAAGTACTTTCGATAGTTCTCAATTCTGTAATATAACCAAAATAATTTGAAATTGAAGTTTAGACAAATTTTGCATAAACAGCAAAGTTAATGAAATACATACTTCTGCAGGAGTTAACATTTCTCCATTTCCTTTTTTTGGTGCAGGATACTTAGTAAGGAGTTCTGGAATCCAACACATTTCACATTTGTTTTTGAGTTGACGAGCATCTAATGCAGCCAGAGCATAACCACAAATACCACTCTCATCCTCAACAACAAAACAATATTCTGGACTAAGACAAAGGAAATGTCCTACTAACCTAAAATACACCTTTGGTTAATATTTTTAAATATTTTTATAATTAAATCACACTATTTTTATTGATTAAAACCTACTTATCTCCAATTAAATCAGGGAATTCAGGGAAAACTTCACTACCATCCATACCATCATCACATGTTTTTCGACATACATCATATACTTGAGCCTAACAAAACAGAACACACATAAGTTACACTGAATAAAGCAGTTTAATACAAATTAATACATTTTAAACTTTAAAAAAAAAATATTTACAAATGGATTACTTTATTTTTTCTCTTTATTAGTTGTTACCAAATAATACAGACTTTTATGTAATGAATCGTAATTTCAAAGTGGTGATCAAATATTTGGAAAGACCTCATTTTTAATCAAAATAATGCAAAGAGATAATCATTTTTTTTATTTGAATTATGTAACAAAACAAAATTTAGCATAAGAAATATGTTGAAAAGTATAATACATTAATTCACAGGTGACTAAAAGACTATTCAAAATCCACATGAATTAAACAAAAAGAAAATACACTATGAAAAAATTTGCTCAGCCTACAATAAAAAGTTTTCAATTCAAACTTAAATAATTAGACATAAAATTATTTGTAATGAGATGCTAATATCCTAATATTAAGGAGGAAGAGAATTCCCCCATAAAAACCTAAAGTTTAATATCCTTCAGTAAAGTTAGAATGTAAATGAAACTTTTGACACTTTATAATCTGTGCATTTCATGCCATAATATTTTACTTATTAATTCTACTTAATGCATTTAACATATTCCCAACCTTTAATCCATCTTGTACATGTAATTCCAGAGCAACTATGGTTACTTTCAGTAATTGGTTCATTGAAATTTTCTGCACACCGTCCTCATGGGATACATTGTCTCAAAGACAATTAATATCAATGACATGAAAATACTATAAATTTTACTAAATTTTATTTACTAGTTTAGAATAAACAGCATTCTAATTCTCTTGACGTCTCACTCATATGCAAAAATGCTATTCATACACTCACCTTCTCGAAAGAGACAGGTATAAAATAAAAGAAGACAAAAATATAGCACCAAATCAATAATTTTTTTGTACATAATTCAAGAAATCTTATATTCCTAATCACAACCTTTCATTTTTTTAAAAATTTTATCAATTCTTTACTACAAAGAATAAGTGCTAGTTAATGGCATCCAAGATATAAAACAATTGGACAAAGTTTAAAATATTATTTAAAAATTGAATTTTTAGCAATGATTTCACAATGTTTTTACAGGTATTACTAAGTCATAAAAGCAAAATTATGGTTTTCATCCCAATAGATGGAAAGTAGAAATAATGAAACCTTTTGATAAATTAATAAATCCTAATACATTTTCATTAAAAAAGATATACATAATTTCTTCACAGTTATTCAAAATCGCATCTATAATTCTTATTAACTCTACACAATACCCTATACTCTCTTGTACCACATATTGTAAAATATTAAGAACACTTAGAGCTAATAATGAAACATAAATTTAACAATATAATTTTATTAATTATCTTTAAATATGAAATTAATCTAAATTATTAACAGATATATATATTTTTAAAAGTCACGGAATTCTTAAAAATGTACTTCACCTCGTCAGCAAGCAAATAAGGACGGATAGTATAAATTTTATTGTTCGGAGTTTCAGGAGGTTTATATAGAAACAAATCATTCACACTTTCTAGGGGTAAAAGGTGCTGAAAAAAATATTGAAAATTTTCACAAAATTTAGATAAGTGAATAATATACAGGAAATATATACAATTACTACATTAAAAAATGCAAGACAAAAATTATGCCTGCCAATTGCACTTCCAATTCCTTAGTTTAAGAAAAAAAAATTCAACAAAATTTTCACCATTAGTACAAATTTTATCTTGAATCGACCTTAAATAATTATTGTAATGAGAAAAAAATAGATTTTTTGCAAAATCACTCATTATACATATAGGAAAGGAGATAATGTCTGAAGAGTTTTCACACATTAAATCAACAAACAAATATCAAATGCCTCAAACAATTAAAATATTGTAAAATTTATTTTGCAAAAAATTAAGATATACACCTGCTAACAAGCATATCTACTTTACAAAATAAGAAGTATATACCATTTTTTCCCAACTATTTTCTCCTTCGGAATATTTCTTTAGAATTTTTCATTATTTTAGTCTTAAAAAGAAAAAATTACAATTTGGAGAAAGCACCCCTTTTAATTTTACAAAAATTTTTCAAAAAAGCATTTATTCCAAGTGATTTTTTTTAAAAACACTTAAATACTTATTTTTTACTTATTACCTTGATGCTAAAATAGAAAATTCAAACTTCACATTGAATGTTTTGCTACAGAAATTATTAAAAATTTAATTCGTTAGGATTTTAAAATACTTATATATTAATTCATGCTGATTACGAACAGAAACACACTGTGATATCATTAACAGATAGAAAATGTTGCAGTCGCCCTAACATTTGAAATAATGAACCTCTTTACAAATATACAATAAAAAAAGGGGGCATCTAAATTCAGTATGCTTTACATGAATCTATAAAATGCATAACAGTATGACCTTGTTTATTTAAATTTAGAAAAAGAATATTTATACAAGAAATTCGAGAAATCATTAACTAAAAAACTATCAAAATTAGTAACTCATTAGCGTACAAATTAATCACAACATCAAAAAACATTATAAAATAACATAAACAAATTTCAAAAAATGAAAAACATTTAAAGCCTGTTATATAATTCAAAATCAGAATTAATTAAACAGATCATTTAATAATCCATAACTTTCTTTTTTCACAAAACAGAAACATCAAGATTAAATACATACAATGAATGATAAATTTATATACAATTTAAAGAACAAAAAATGACTCATGTAAACAGCATCACAAAATAAAGCATCAAAATACAACCAGATATCCATTAAAGTATATATTGCAAATACATAAAATATATTCTGTCGTCATGAATGCATAATTTATTTCAGATAACCTTTTTAATGCAATTAAAAGGAAATTTTGAGTATGTTTGTTCTTCATGCTTTAATTTCAAAATCATGTCATTACATTAACACATGGAAGAACTGAAAAAAATTAAAAGTTTTTGAAAAATTGAAAAAAAAAGTAAACATGTTTCTACATTAACTTTTAGATAGTAAATATAAAAAATATCACATCTAGATACATTTTATATTTAAAATATTCATGAACACATTATACTTATTATTTCTAGTTAAAGCATCATTCAAATTATTTTCACATGTTCACAATATAGAGGATTTTATAATCCATAAAAATTATACTATAGAAGACATTATAATGCCTGTGTATTTTTTTAATGAAATATTTATAGTTTTTACAGATGTTCATTTATTATCTGCATAATACACAAAATATTCTTAACTTTACAATAATTTTCTGATGAAAAATTGAATTTACAACTTCATTTGCCCTTTGTTGTTCAAAAAATCTAGCCCATTCATATAATATATGCTTTATTTTTCAACATTAATTATCAATCTAATAAATAATACAAAAAGAGGAGTTTTTAGGCTTCATTCACAACATAGAGCTTATACACAGGATGATTTCAACTAAGAAAAATATAGCTTACTAAATGAAGTAAAATTGTTTAAGCTTAATTTATTGAGCAGAATGAATGTTATGAAAAATTGCAGAAGAAAACTAAAGAAAATTGAACTCATTAATATTATCAAAACAAATATATAGAATCAATCATACAATCCAAATTCAGAGTAACATTCCCAATGTGACTGCATTTTTTATTCAAAAATTACTCAAATAATAAAGAATGCAAGCTTATAAACAGAGTTTATAATATTCCTAAATACAAATAAGATATTTCATTTGCATGTAAATTGAGTTTTAAATTGTTTAAACTGAAGAACATCAATTTGTTTTGTACTTAAATTACTCACTAAATATACAAAATTTTATCTTATAATATCAAAATATACAAACCTGCAATTCAGCAGTAAGGCCACCCAAAAATGCCCAAGGTTCTTGCTCACCACTCATGAAAGTTTCTTTGTAACCTTTAGAAAACCCTAACAGTTAAAAATTAAATGTCATTTTGCCAAGGTAAACAATTAAAATTTAGTAATTCTGCAGACTTTAAAATATTACAAATCCTTATAAAAGGTTTATGTGAGATGCTGTTTGGTTCCCTGTGCAAAAAAAACTATGCAATGAAAGACTGTTACTATTATGAAAAGCTGATTTCTTCAGATGAGAAGTTAAAACACATTTCCTACATTAAAAAAAAATTTTAAAACTTGAACATAAAAACAAGGTAAATAGCTAAAATAAAAAGGTGATCCAAACAGCACCTGAATATTCAAGTAGCACATATGAATTTCAGTTAATTATGACACCATTTAGATAAACATACAAAATGGAAATAAATTCAAAACCAAAATAATCTTATTCTAATAGAACTATACTTCTATAACTAATAAACATTTTTTAAAAATAGCCCTTCTCCAACCAGCCATTCTAAAGAGAAATAAAAAGTTTTATTTAGAAAGCCATGAATATAAGAAATAATTTAAAATAAAATTCAGAACTTTTTAAAGGATTCAGAATTCAACTGTCATTTATTTATATATCTTAATGATAGTTGCTCTACTTTATCTCTCATAAATGGTACAAACCATGTTATACTGAATGGCCTCTCACTCTCACTCACTCATCCAATATAAATTACATGAACTTATTAAAAATGGCATTGTGATTAAATATGTAAATATGTTCAAGTATATTTAAAATTATATTTATATTAATATATGAAAATCTTAATTTTATACAATATTAATTTGTACAAAACTCATCTCACATTTTATAAATGTAGAAACTATATAAATTTTGTTTCACACACATTACAATAGAATTAAACAAAATCTTAATTGTCATTGCAATACCAAATTCACTCAAGAACACCTGATTTAATTTTGTATCCTATCAATGAAACTTTCAAACCATGCATCATAATGACTCAGAAATCCAATTATATTTTGATGAGCAGCAGTAGCCATTATTCCACAAGACAGTCTTGCAAGGGATCAAGACTCAAGCCGATAACCTGTTGCCATAAATTTTGTAACTCTGCACCAGGCTACTGCAGCATTTTTACTTTGTTAATAATTCTACTAAAAATACATAAATGCACTGAAAAAAAAAATACCAGCAGATCAATCAGAACACTACACCCCATTAACAAGTAATTTTTAATTTAATAAATACAGAATGGTACAAAATACTAAAACTTATACTGAATTTAACACTGAAGAACATGAACTAAAAATGCATAAGATACAAATTAACTTACTTTATATCCCTGAACAATACAAAAAAATAGAAAGATATTTAAGCTGATTAAGTGATCATCTTTTCAGATTGAGACACAAGGTGTTGCATCATGGACTTAATAAAAAATTCAAAAGAAAAACATATTTTCATCAACTGAAAAAAATCATATCTTATGCAACAAAGCTTAACAGATACTTTATCTAGCAGCATATAATTCATAGAACAAAAAGGATAAATGATTTAATATGATTGTTTTATGCAGTAAGATATTTCATTACCCATCCCATATAAATGATAAAATTATCAATAATTACAGTGTATTTTGCTATTTTAAAAAAAATGAAGCAATTTGTTAAAATTCTGAACATTTAATGAAAAATTTCATGGCGTTCTAAAGAAAACTTTAATATAACAGTAAAGATCCATCAGCAATCATATCTACCTATAAGAGTGCAAGTGTAATTAGTTATTAGTAATTGATGTGCCATACAAGTTTATTAAATTATCAACATATCAATGATAAACATCAGATATTAAATGCTAAGGTATTAAACCAGCAGTTTTCTTCCGTAATTCAGCAATTTTACTTTCAAAATTTTACTTGCAGCGCAAATAATGACAGTAATCAATCCAGATTTTGAGATCATGAAACTGCATAAATATAAAAATTCACTGATATCAATGGCAAAAATCTGTTTACCACACAGAACAAATACTAAAAGTTCAAAAGCATAATGGACGCATACATGTGAATGGAGAAGACATCAAACTGGATACAGGCAATGGAACACGTCGAAGAGCTAAAGAAAGGAGAAAAAAGTAATACTTTTATTTACAGTCAGATCATTAGATCCAGAAATGTTAATAGAAGAAATTTAAAAGCAGAATTTTAAATAGTTTATAACTGAAATTC
The DNA here is from genome assembly GCA_019974015.1 of Nephila pilipes. Taxonomy (NCBI): domain Eukaryota; kingdom Metazoa; phylum Arthropoda; class Arachnida; order Araneae; family Nephilidae; genus Nephila; species Nephila pilipes. Next base: position 860,715 of record BMAW01131409.1, read on the forward strand.
ATAACATAAATAACAGACAATTCAAATCCATAAGCAGATTTTGATGAAAGACTCAAGTAATAAACAGTTAAGCAATAATTACATTTTCATCATCATATATAAGGCATTTTTAAGGGATCATCAAAAAATGTGAAAATTTTAGAATAATAATTATAGACAATAATTGCAAGAATTTCTCATATCTCTTATTGATATTTGATTACTTTTATGATTTAAAATTGGGATGTTTGAAATTAATCAATGTGGATTTAGATTATATAGACTATTCATTACTACTTTAAATTTCTTCATAGTGAGTGGCAACAACAAACTTTGAATGGACTTCAAGTTTTAAAAGAAATTTAAAATGTGCATATAAAGGAGTAAGATAATTTAATAATTAAATCCAGTTATAAAAGCATCCCTAAAAAATAAAATGAAAAAGAAAGTTCATATAAAATATAATTTTTGAATATAATTCAGCTAAACACTGATGATAACAGTCAATATTTACCATTTTATCAATTATGTCATACTAAACAAATTAATTTTGATTTTGAAATCATTAGTAATTACTTTTAAGCAAATGTCTAACACTTGCAATCTCGCATTTATTTTACATCTTACTCAACTGAGCTAAATTCATTGCCAATATATTGGACAGAGTCAGAAAATTCACTCTAATTAATTGAAAGTTACAATGTTCATCTTAACTTCAAACAAATACATCATTCATAAAATAAAAGTATGTATGAGTACTTTTAGTAAATAACAGATTAGCAATTTAATTACATTTGTTAATTATTGTAGTAATATTTAAATTTAAAATTGTTTATGAGCTTCCAGCAACTGAAAACCAAGTCATTAATATGAATTAAAATATACAGCATAAAAAAAAGAGGCTATTAACAAGTTCAGATGAAAATTATTTTCTAACTCAGTTGATATGGCTGGGTCTTTCTAGACCCACATATAGGCTGTTCAAATTCATCTCAAAACATAATCAAACAACAGTTCTGATTTGACTATGACTTCTAAAACACTAAACTGCAGTTACCAACTCTAGTTAAGCACTACTGGTTGAACATATCTCCACTTGAATTACTAGATCCAAGATACTTCAGTCATACATTACTAGTTGAATTGCCAAAGGCTACAGCTTATATGTTAAACTAGACCCCCTATCTCATCTTTACTACTACAAGGTCAAATGACCCATGTTCCAATAACATTCAACACAAGAGGAAACTTACATTAATTACAGCAAAATGGCTGCAAAAAGCATCCTTCTCTACTTCTTGTGAGGAAGTCCTTCAAATACAACACTTTCCTTGTGAATTCCCCACCACAAGTTAAAAATAAAAAAAAAAAAAAGCTAGGATAGATTTTAAAAAAAAAAAAAGCATCTAATAAACCCTTAAAAGTGAGAATTCTTTACTGATTCAGTAGGTTAGACAAGTTGGTGAAAAAGGAGATAAGCAGTTCGAAATTATATACTCCAAATATTACAGAGTAAGTTAATGCTGAAATTTTACAGACAAATCAAAAATCAAATAAAAAGTTTTAACACTTACCAATCCATTTTAAGTATGAATTCAGCATGGAAATGACACCTTTTATATCCCAAATATAAGGGTAAAGATCATACAGAAGAGAACGATTTGGACAAAACGTTAAACGCATTAATAGCTTTCCAACAGCCTGAGTCATATTATCAAATTTAGTCACTCTATTTAACCATTCTTGAACTTCTGGACTGTCAGGCTCTCTAGGTTTTTTCCTAGGATTTTGGCACACAAGATATCCATGAGATTTGAGCCAATGAAACTCTTGTAAAATCTGAACACCTTGTCTCCCATGTTCAAAAGGAAGATTAAATAAATCTATTAATAAAGTTATATCACCATCTGTAAGTTGTTTTCCTTCTGAATCCCCATTACCAACAACATCAATAGGTTCAGTTTGCATTTCTTCAGCTGTCTCTTCCTTTACCACCACTTCACTCTGATCTTCTGACTTAGAATCAGTTTCCAAGCAAATTTCACTTTCAATCGTAGGTGAATGCTTTGGTGATGGAGGTAAAGGATTACAATCCATAGGCTCCAGACTACTCGACTCTTTAGGTGTATTTATTAAAGAATGAACTAATTCACTCGATAAAGGCTGGAATGAAGGATCCAAATCAGGACTAGAGCGACCAGCTGTAGTTGATGAGGATAAGTTTGAAGTAGAAAAACAAGAAGTAATTACAGGTAGTGGGCAGGCAGGAATAGGTGTAGGAACTAAGGGAGCACTTAATACTCTACCATAAGCATTCTTAGCTTTATAAAATTCTGCCATCCAATCTTTAATTGCAATTTTCAGAGCATTCTTTGGATGATATGTATTGGGACTTATATGAGACACTATATCCTCCATTGAACCAAATTCATTCTCTGTTTCAAGTTTTATATCAGCACTCACTGAGTCACCTAAGTCAACAAAATAAAATTAATACAGAAATATTAAATAATCAGCAAGATAATTATTCAAAAATATCATTTTGAATATAAAATTCAAGACTGCACTTACTTAAATTTAACTCTCGTTTTCCATCAATGGTACATTTGCTCCATTGAGACAGAGTATGAATTGGAACAAAATTAGTTTCATATTCACAATTGGGATTACTAAGAACACCTCGAAGTCGAGGAATAAGTTCTGTTGATCTTCCACAATATGGTCCCAAAAACAACCTTTTTTGATCATAATCATTTGCATGAAGATTGTCCCATATCAATGGAGGGCGCCGCAAAACTTCTGAAAGCTCTTGAATTGATTCAATAGATATTTCTTTAGAAATAACTTTAGGACCTGAAATTCAAAATAAAATCAAGCTTTATGAAATATTTCACGCAAGGTTAATTTTCCCAAAAAAAAAAACTGTGTTTCACAAATAATATGTATTCAATTAATAAAATTTCTTACAAAAATGGCCAACATTAGTTTTTCAATGATATATCATCTAATATAAATTGGCATTTCTCAAGTTAAAGAATAATTTAATTCTTCCAATGTGCATAGTATATATTTGCATCACAGTTGAAATAAAAAAAATTAAATTATTTTTAACAGCATATATTTCTTAAAACTGTTTTCCACAAGTGAAGTTTTACAACACATTCAAAACTAAAACTAATACTTAATGTAAGATTTATACTTTTAGAAAAATTTTGTCATTTTAAGCCAACTTTACAATATTGTAAGCAAAATTTGGAATATTTTACTCACAATTAAAAAGACATTGGTTACTAGTTTAGTGAGTGAGTGAGTGAGTGAATGTGAATATCATTGGCACAAGAGCCAGATGTGGCTATACTAGGCCGAACAAGATTTAACTGTGGTCTAGACATGAAAAAATTGAGGGAAAAAAAAGACAAAAATTGGTTCACAAGAAGGAGGGTCGAAAGAAGAGAGCGATCGCTAGGGTAACCTGGGGGGGGGGGGCCACCTGTGTTTACCAAAGACAGTGGTTACTGGTTTAGAGAATAAGAGTAATAAGTCTATTTAAATTTAAGTAGATTTAATTTTAGAGAAGGTTAAAAATAATAAACAATGAGAATATAGCAAACAAAACCAATTAACTATCTTAAAAGTTAATGCTTAGAAAATTGATGCAAGAAAGAAAAAAATATTCTTTTTGGATAACTATTTTATAAAAGGGTGGAAATAGGATAGAATGTTGAATTCACAAATTTTATTCAGTTTCCATGATTAATTGCTAAAATTGAGATACTAAAGTCAATCACTCTCTCTCTCCATTACTGTCCCTCACATGTGTGCAATTTGGTTTGGTTTCATTAATGTCGCATTAGAAGCAACATGAGGGCTATTGGAGATGGACCTCGTAATTTTGAACCTCGGTCAAGTGACAAGGATGATACCTGAGCTGGCACCCCGCTGTCCTAACTTCCACACTACATCAAAAGGAAGACTTTGCACCCTGATAGACTTAATGTGCATCGGCCCCAGCTACATGGCGAATCTTTAGTGGCCAAGGTTTGAACCAGTTACTCAACAAAAACAGTATGCGCCAGTCCAAAACCATGAACACTGTGCCACTGCAGCCACTCACATGTGTGCAAAGCTTTCTGTATACTTTTCACTAATATATTATAAGCTGACTTTTTAATTTTTTTTTCTTTGTTATTCATGAACATTTTGTAAACACATAATTGAGGCTATAAGTAAAAATCTTTCCTTACTGCAAACTAAAGATAAAAGTACAGAAGAAGTCGAAAGTCAGATGCATTTAAAAAGGAAAAATAAGTATGCCAAATATAAAATAAACGAATATACAATAATGTGCTTTTAAAATTCTACATATTGTAAACAAAAACTGCAAGACAGTGCATAAAAATTCACAACTAACATTATCTATCAAATGGACGCTTCCTTTTTTTTCCCTTCAAGAAAACAAAACTTAAAATAACAAACAAATGAAAATTTCTAGCAATTACAATTAATATGCAACTTAAATGAAATAAAATTTAAAAAAAAAAAAAGACAGAAAATCCACTTTTATACTGAACAAATAAGAGTGCGAAAAAAATTTACAGAAGATAAATGTCTAATTTGAAATGATAGAAGTGTGCTTGAAGTTGTTTTAATGCATTTTCATTCAGACTATGTAGTATCATATGCCATTTATTACAGGTGATATGAACATGTAACTAAGGTTTATTGACTTTTTACAAAATATTTGTAAAACCAGTTACATCATAGCACTTGTCCAACAACATAAAATACCAAAACTATTTTTATATGAGAGGCTGCTGAGTTCATTTATTTTCCAGTTCCTATTTTAAAGAAAGAAAATGAATTACAGAAATGGTCATTTAAAATTTTTATTCAAGTCAAACTTTTTTTCTTTGTTATTCAATTGCGCAGATTTCCAACATTTTAATAAAGAGCTTGAAAATAATATTTCTTCCCATCGTATATATTTGTAATGATATTTATTCCAAAGAGGAAAAAATGAGCACTATCTCAACCTGAAATACTTAAAATAAACACAAACTTAATAAATTAAACATAAAAAATACTTTTTATAAAATAATTTTAAAAAAAAACAAAGTTTGGAGGAAAAAAGACGTAAAGAAAAACTATAACTAAAAAAACTAATAATACTATATGGGAATTCAAATCTCAAAATATTAAGAATAATGAAAAAAATTCCAAGAATCTAAAAAAGTAATGGATCACAAATATAAAAATACAACCAGCCCCCTCCCTCCCGAGAGAATATAAAAATGCATAATGTATCAAAAACACTAAAAAATTTATTAAAGGGGAAAAGAACTTCTAGAAAAATAGAATTCAATAACTGTCAACACATTTAATTTAAAATGTTCCATCACATTCCTCATTACTGCAGTTACGACAAAACACAATGCTTGAAATTTTATTTATATTGAATAATGCTTACCAGTCCACATAATATCAATATTCATATGTAGCTTCTGTCCAATAGTATTTAAGTATTCTGAATTTTGAACATTTGGAATAGCTCTAGCTGCACAATATTCTGCAAGAAAAAATGGGCAATTTTCATAACAATAAATGTGTGAAAAGCTGTTAATTTGCAAGAAATAGAAAATGTTTTATTTAAATCTTCAAATGATCTAATTTTTCTAAGTATTAGAAATAAGCTCTCTACTGAATGTTATTCATATTCATCAGGTATAAGAAACAAATCAGGAAATGAAAAATATTTCATAAGCATTAGCATTGTGTGTGTGTATCCCAAAACGTTAAGATTTTGTAAACTGTATAATAATTTTGTCAAATTGCAATATTTTCTACGATCTTCAACAATTTAAACTATCAACAGGATATATAATTTGATGTAAAAACCAACTTTTTTAAAAACAACATTTTATATGATGGCAAAGTTTATTAGAGAAAATTATTGAAATATTAGTTAAAACTGTTAGTTATTTTTAACTTTAAAATTTACTTAAAAAGAGACATTTATGAGCGTATTAAAAAATTCATAATACTCATAAAATCAAAACATGCATTTGAAAGTTTGTAAGTCATTCTATTAAAAAAAAAAAATGGGAACCAGAATTCAGAAAAAATTATTGCGATAAGACATGACGCCAAATATTGGAAACTTTCTTTCTAGCAAATGATTACTGACTAAAAGTCAGCAACCCTTACTATCTCGGAGATAGTATCTCCCCTTTGTGAGTACAAAAGTTTTACGATACCTAATGCGGCGTGGGGAGTGCCCGGTGTTCCCAGAGGGGGAAAGAAATTTTTCCTCAATCATAAAAGCACCGAGAGGAAAGAATATTTTGACTTATAAAAATTATTGAAATATTAGTTAAAACTTATCGCAAACGTCTAAATATTGCATTATTAGGCAAGTACGAACGATTCCCAAAATTTCAAAGCTCTAGCTTGATGGGAAGTTGGTTAAATCAATGATAGAAAATTTGATGACACACACACACACACACCAAGTGAAATTCAGAAAAACGTTTCAAAAAATAGTATATCAGAAATCATAAAATATTAAAAAATTCCAAAAACACAGTCCATGAAGCAACAAAACAATAAAAAAATAAATCTTTAAAATCATGTTATTGTTCTATTTCTAAAATTTATTCCATTGTATGATTCAGAGGGTAGTTCTAAAACATATTTTTCTGGTTCATTGACAGATATATTCTAATACATTATAGCTACTAAAAAATTCATATTAATTTTTCATATCTAAAGAATTTTTTTAAAAAACTGAGTCCTTTTGTAAGCAGTAATATTCATTTTGTGAGCAACATTACAAAAATATGTAACATAAAAAGAAGACAATTCTATTTTAGTATTTTTCTCAGGTAAATATTAATTTTTAAATCATACCAAACATTGTCTGAAACAAACTAATTTTGCTTTCTCTGACATTCTGAAATAAAATAAAAAATTGACATTACTAAATTGTATCCAAATGCTTGAATCAAAGTTCTTATGTTAAAGTTACAAGATAGACTTTTCCCTTATTATATAGAGGGTCTTTCAAAATCATCCTTCAGAAAGCCATATGGAATAAACACATCCACTACTCATCCAAACAAATTTTCTTTTAATATCCATCCATAGAGTTTTGATACACAATAGCCATTCAATATTTAAACTGACAGATAACTTTACAGCAAAAATGGTTTACTAAATTAACACAATTTTTTCTTTACTTTTTTCCCATAATTCCCATCAAATTCTTTGTACTTGTCCCCTCTTTTTGGAATTCTTATCCCCTCAGCAAAGAGTTCTTAACTTTGATCTCAAAGACAGTTTTGTACTTTTATTCTTACCCCTTCATTGTCATTGAACTTGATGCCATGCAAAGCTTCTTTCATAGGTCCAAATAGATAAAAATCTGAAGGGGCAAGGTCAGATCTGTAAGGAGGATGAAGTAGAAGCTCCCAGCCCACTTGTGTAAACAGTTTCCAGCATCAATCGAGCCATTTGAAGTCGAGCATTGTTTCACAGAAGCACGCCTTTCCTCTACAATGTTGGATATTTCTGCTTCAACACAGATTTGACTTCCTTCTCAATCATGTCTAAATAGTATAGGCTATTAATAATGCAATGCTTCTCAAAGTAATCTCAGAAACTCGAACCACAGGCACTCGGCTCATTAGTGACGCTTTAGCGACTACCTTTAAATTTTCATTCACTTGTAAAAACTCATGCTATTCATGCAACTACTGCTAAATTCCTTCATTAGAATATTTCTGATGGTTCTACATTTTCTGAAAAATTATATCACAGAATGTTGTTTTTGAAAAGAACTTTCTTTGAGAGGACACACACCCTCAGCATCCAGACTTCAGCTTATGTTTACATAGATATGTGCCGAAAAGCTAAATAACACCCTTTGCAAGATTACAAACAAATGCTTATGAATGTTTAAATTGCTTGTATTAAGAATTTCCTTTACTAAAAATATTTGCTTATTTAAATATTGAATGACTTGAATGACCATAGTGAATATCATATTCCTCCTCTCCTCTAAACAAACCTTTTGTCTTAGTGACTTCAATACAAGATATGTATTTTCATACAAAGTCTAGAATAACATTTTAGTTACCATAAATTATTAAAATGATTCCAGACAATTAACCATATCTGAAATTTATATTGAATTGTAAAATTAAGATGAAGCTTTCTCTTATGTTCAAGAGCTTGAGAATAATTATTCAGATCTTTTTCAAGTTCTCTGATAATTTATTACTAACCTATTCAGGAAGAGTTTTCTTGGTTTCATTTGTTCCTTCCCAGATGAATTATAAGGCAATTTACTTTTCTCTGAAAGATGCTGTATAGCTAAGTACATTAAAATTAAGAGAAGGAACACATTTATTTTAGAAATATTTAATCCAATAACTCAAAATAATTGAAGATTCCTAGTATTATTTTTTTAGATATCACTTTAATTCTCTAATTTTTAATCTAGATTTCAAACAAAGAACATTAATTACATTTCTGATAATTCAAAGGCAATTTTCAAATTTTGTTTAAATAACTCTTATAACTTTCTTTGACTCTAAAACTTGTAACTTAGCTTATTCAGTTTCATCCCCATGCAATTAACTTTTATCCCTATTTATACTATCTGCTGTTATTTTGCTTTACTTAATATTTCCTAAACTTCCATTTGAAATTTTTTGAATATTCCTATGTATTTAGCTTCAGTTTTTTATTTATTTATTTAGCTACTCATCACACTATACTTTTATATTTTTATACACTGGACTGAGAATTTATTCAGTCATATTTATTTTCTTCAAAAAACTCAGTTAATCTACTCTTTCCTATGTATATAACTAATCAGTGATTAACTATTGTGAGGCACTGGTGCCTTCTAATAGTATAGAGATCATCAGCCCCCAAGTCAGTTGAAGACAAAAAACCCAAGGCGTAAGACACATCGATGAGCATTAAGCTCGCAAAAGGACTCTTAACTCCATTTCAAGTTTTCTTTGTGTTTTGTGTGCGTTGAATGTATGTAGTATCATCCAAAAATAAAAATAAAAAAAAGGATTAAAATAGTGAATGCTCTCGATTCCATGCCAACAGAAACAAACCGGCAATGATAAAATGGTGTCAAAAAGTGCATTGATGTTGTTTAGAACATATAAGTCAATAGGAACTTTTGTATGTCGAAAAAGTTAAGTGAATTTCTGCTTTGGATATAGGTATACCACAAAAGTATACAAAGACTGCTCAAGGTAGGCATTTTTTATTTAAATATGGAGAAAGTAAAACTAACTCAGAAAAAGGGTTATTTGAGAACTTCTTTAACAAATATTATAAACAAAGCCAAAGATATGAAAATTGTTGATAATTTAAATGTACTAGAAGATTCCTTAATTTTAATCATAGAAAAAGAACTTTACAAACATAAGGAAGAAATTGAAAATTTGCTTGATGATGAGACAAAATTATAAACTGAAACTGAAAACATGGTGTATAAAGATAAAATAACTTTATCAAAATCAAGAATATATAGATATTTAAAAAATAGATAGAGGAAACTATAAAAAACATTCAGATCTTTTTTAGATTAAGAAAGCTCTTTGATAAAACTGAGGTGCAAATTTGCAGCTTGTCTTTAAATGATGAAACCAGAATTGTATAGAATGTTAATCCCTGTATTATTCTGAGTTATTCCAAACAATGCTAGGGATTGTAAAAATAAACTGAATTGTTAAATATGTCATAGTAGGAATCATAATACCTTATTATGTACTTTGAGGAAAAAAAACTCAGAAATTAATGAACAGAATGATAAAAACAAAAATTGTTCACTGATAACTAATACATCAAAAGATGTTTTATGTGGTTTACTGAAAATGACAAATAAAAATTTTAAAGTCCTTTTGACTCTTTAATTACAAGTAGAATGCAATAACAAAATCTCAACCACTGTTGTGGATAGATACAGCACAACCCAATTATCTACAATTAAAACCAGTGTGATACCCGAAAACTATCAAAATCTGTGTGGAAGGATTATTTTAAAATCTGCTTTGGGGCACAAAATTACTGCACCTTTAATAAATGTGGATTTAGTATTTATAAGTTCTGAGTCTAATGTTGTATATACACCCATTATCATTATGTGCGCACTGGTAAATAATTTAATACATTATATTTTATTAAGTTTGAGAGCTAAATTATTTGATTGCAACAAAATATAATTTTGAAAGTTAAGTAAATAATCTTAGTGTCAATGAAATCCAGTTATCTCATAAGTATATTTCTGAGAATCCTGTTGAGAATACAATAAATAACATAAACCCTACTTCTATTCGAGATAGTAGGATACCGATACACAGAGCCAATGATTCTGTATATAATTTAACTGGTACTAATATGAACAATGGTAGTGTCAACAATGATTTAGGTTAAGAGTAAAATAAATTTCAGGTTCAACAAGAAAATGATGAAAGTCTATCCAAATGTTGGCAAGACTAAAATTGTTCAAATGGTTTTATAATTGAGAAGTTAGTTGTTCCCTATGAACGCAGAAAGCAATTGTTAGAACTTGCACATTCTAGTGTATAAGGTGAGCACCTGTGGAAGAAGAAAACTTTAGAACAATTAAGATATTTATTTATTTGCCTAGCATGAAAAGGAAGTTCAAAATTTTTGTGATGCTTGTGTTTTATGACAATTACCAAGCTAAAAAGAAACCATAAGATGAAATTCCCATAACTCCTGTAGCACAACAGAATGAAACTTTCTTAATCATAAATGTTGATATAATAGGCCCCATTGAACCTAGCAGTAGGGGATACAAGTTTATATCGTGTGCAATCAATCAGAGCACCCGATGGCCTAAAGCCATCTGTCTAAAGAATGTAACAGCAAAATTGATTTGCCATGCATTATTAAAAATATTTTTAAGAACTGGTATACCAAAAATAATTGCTACAGATCAAGGCACTAACTTTACGTAAAGAATTAAATGAAAGAATAGGATCTTGACCTAGGTTTTCTGTTCCAAGATACCCCCAATCCAATGGTCTCATCAAAAGATGGAATGGTGAATTGAAAAATACGATACATCATGCTATGAAGAGAAACTATAAATGATGCTATGAGGAGAAACCCTAAGAAAAGGGATAAGCATATACCTTTTCTATTATGGGCTTATCACAAAGTACCTAATCAAACAACAGGTGTTACACCATTTCAAATGTTACATGGACGACATCCTACTGGTCTTTTAACAATTCTAAAAAGCTTTTGCACTGATGACATTCCCAGGCCATCAGGCAATTAAAGTCTGTTACGGATTATCTTAATGATCTGAAGATCAAACCTCAACTTGCTGCTGAGCAGGCTGGTATTGCTTCTGCTACTAATCAAGCAAACTATGCCTTTTACCATAATTGTCGCAAAAGGTATAAGGGTTTTGGAACAGTCAATAAAGTTATTGTTCTTGCACCTGATAGTACACATAAAATGTACACAAGGCCATCTCCTAGCACCATCATAAAGAAAACCAAAGTGCACACAGTTATTTAGTTCAAATGCCTGATAACAGTGTAAAACACACATCCATGCAATCAAAATTAAAAGACTTAATATTCAAAAGAACAACAACAGAGTCATTTATGATCAATATTGACTTTGGCGATATTGAAAACACACCTGTAACAAACCATAATTAAAACGATGAAATATATGTAAGGGAACATTTGAATTATTTCCACCCGAGTGATGATAAAAAAAAAAACTACTATCCATTTATTAATTAAGAATCAAGCAATATTATTGGAAACCCTCAAAATAGCAAGAATTGAACATTCGATCAAATTTATGGGAAATAGTAAGCCTTAAATCCAAAGCCCCAATCAAATTCCTCAAATTTTAAAAGAGGCAGACAAATAGATGATCTCATAACATTAGGTAAAAATTGAACCCTCTGAAAGTAAATATGAACACCCAGTAGTATATGTATCAAAGAAGGACAGCGCAATAAGATTATATGTGGATTTCCGTTTTTGAATTCACCGATATAACCAGATGATTTCCTAAGCTGAATTCCACTGATTTGATTTATCAAGTGGCAAGCTTCAAATTTATAACCTTGCTTGACCTTTTGAAGAGATAATGGCAAATCAGAATGAGCTCTAAATCAAAACAGCTAACTTTATTTGTCAATCATAGAGGACAATATACTTTCATAGTTATGCCTTTTGGTCTGAAGAATGCAGCAACTACATTCTAACATACCACAAATCAACTTTTAAACCATCATAGAGAGTATTCCGAGGCGTACATTTACGGCATTGTAATACTTTCAAGTAGTTGGAAAGACCATTTAAGTAATCTTGAAACTGTTTTATGTAGCTCAAATGAAGTTATATTTGCCATCAAACTACAAAAGTGCAGTTTTGATGAACCTCAAGTGAAACTTCTTGGACATGTTGTAGGTTCTGGCAGCCATTCACCTGACCCTGAAAAAGTACTTGCAGTTAAGAATCTTTTACCACCCAAGACTAAAAATGATATAAGAAGTCACCCAGGTCTTTTGTCATACTACCAATCCTATGTACCAAAATTTTCTGAAATAGCACTTCCTTTGATAAAGCTTACAAGAAACAAAGCTCTTTGAGACAACAACTGGACTAAGAAGCACTAAAACTCTTTTCGGAAGCTGAAGTAAGCTATTTGTGAAGCTACGACACATTGCATCAAATTTCCAAGTCCATTTACTATTTTCACAGATGCTTCTACAAATACCGTAGGAGCTTGTCTTGCCCAAGTTGACAAAAACAGAATAGAAAGGTTAAAAGTCCCAAAAAAGTTATAAAAGTCCCAAGAAAAAAATGCTACTATAGAAAAAGAACCTTACACCATTATCTTTACTCTGAGAAAGTTGAAACATACACATGGATCTCAAGCTCAAATTGTTAGTGACCACAATCCCTCGACATACCTGAAACAATATTTATCACAAAATCCTTGTCTCAATAGATGGTCTCTAACTTTGGAACAATTTAATGTCTAAGTTAGTTATTGTAGTGGTAAAACTCACTTGAATGCTGATGCACTGAGTCAACTATCAGAAACTCATTGGACAGATACCTGAATTATACTGAACTCTTTTTTTTGAACATTATTTTTTTAAAAGCTCAATATTTCTTAATATCCTGTGTTCCAGTTTATGAATCATTAATGTTTCCTTATTTTAACTAGATGCAGTTTCTGTAAATTCCTTAGCATGTGTAAAGTTTTGTTTTTTTTTTTTTGTGATACCCTCTTTAAAGGAGAGGTACTGGCACACTCTAGTTGTGTAGAGTTCATCAGCACTCGAGTCAGTTGAAGACAAAAACCCAAAGGCATAAGACACATCAAAGGACATTAAAAAGTCCATTTTACATTTTCTTTCTGAGTTTTGTGTGCATTAAATGTGTATAAAGTGTTATCCGATAGTAAATAAAGGATTATAAAAGTGATTCCATGAAATCAGAAAAGAACCCACGATAACAACCATGTATACGGAAAAACAAAACATCCAATTCCTGAAATAAAATTTGATTTTAAAAAAAAGTAGGATTTCCATTTCCTAATTAATACATATTTATCATTCTTATAATCATCTAAAATTACTAAACTGCTTTTATGTTTCATTTTCAACTTATAGAATAAAAAAAACATTTTTATGCTATAAGTCATATGAATTTAAAAAAAACTATTTTAACATATGTACATTTAATAACTAAATTATGAATCTCTTAAAGATCTTATGACAATATAAACATAAAAAATTTCATGAAAATGTTCATTTAAAATAAAACTTACCAGTTGGGCAGAAAATGAATTTAGGATGTGAAAGATACTCATAAATTTCATTGGAAACTGCCACTTGAGCATGTGCAAAAGACTGATATACTTCTTTGTCTGTCTCACTTATTTCTGGTTCAATATCATCAAAAAGAAGAGCAAATGCACGACAACCAAACTGACAAACCTATCAGTAAATAAAATCTTAATATGTTGGAGAGCATTTAAATTATACAAAACCTAAAAATTTCAAAATTATATATATATATAATTTTGCCTTTATAGACCTATATATATATATATATATATATATATATATAGGTCTATAAAAGGCACTTCAAAAAATTTTAAATACAGTAACTTAGTATACTTACTGAATTCATTCTACTAAACACAAAGGCTCACACACCATTTTGAAACTATTTAAATACAAAAAAGTTTTACCTTAAAAAAAACCTTTCTAACAGCTATACCTTCAGTTCGGAAGGCTTTCCAAGCACGCTAAAGAACACTTCTCTTCTAGCCATATTTCAAGAAAGAACTCCCTTGAAGTTGCAGCAAATATCTTTAATTGCACCTCTGTTCTTCCTTTTATTGTAGTCTTGAGCTGAGCAAACTGATCGCTTTCGTTTTGCATACACTCACGTCGGCTAAAACGTTTTGTTCCCGACATTTGCATATGCATCACCTTTCAACTGAATTGTGTGTGTATTGTACTGATCACAATAACCCCTTCCCTGCAATTTCATGGCTATCTGCTTAAAATTTACATTGTTGCTTAAGTTTTGCACACCAGCGTAATTATTAAGATTCAGAGTAACTAAAATATAAGTTTGAAGCCTATCCTACTGAAACTATATTCCTTTTAAAAACATTCATCAAACATTCTTTACTAAAATGAAAATAGCAATCAGCCTTTGTAAATATTGAACGAAACACAATTATGCAAGTCTTCAAGACTATACTTAGTCCTCTTCTTTAAAAAGCCACAATTCATCAAATAACTCAAGAGTAAGCATATATAGAAACCAATATTGATCACATATTTTTTATTCTCCAACCAATAAACAGTTTACATGTAAACTGTTAGAATATGCATGATCCTGGAAATTTTTTTAATTACTTTCCAGAACAGCTAAATAAATTTCTGGAAAAAGACGTGTATGTGATTATAAATATCAAATGCTTAGCAACAGAAACAATGCCAATTGTTTAAGTACCACCATAAATCTGAAGAAATTTGTTTAAGTACAAAAAATACTTACCTGCTCCAATTTACGTTTAAGAGCATGAATTTCTTTTGGATTTGAATATGTTATATCTAAGCCAGGTGATAATGCATAAAAAAATGTAACATCATTTTCTGCAGCACTCTGAACAAGTGATGTTAAATGTTCTGAAAAGAAATGTGAATAGTGAATCATACTTTATAAATAATTGAGTAATCATTACAGCTAAAAAATAATTTTCATAAAACAATTAAAAAAATTACATTGCATAGAATAAACTCGAAATATTAAATATCTTTAAAATATCATTCAAATCTCTTATACTTCTTCAATTATCTTTAGTGGTTTTTAAGTTAGTATCTTTAGTTAGTTGAAACATCTGTTACTATAATCTACAAATGATGGTGCAAGTTTGAATAAAAATTTCATAGAAAACTCTGCTCTTCTGTCTAGTGGTGTAAGGATAGTTGAAAAAGCTGTTGTTATCAAGTAGTTGCTTTTAAACTATTTCTTCCATTTTTGTCTCTAGTGATGAGAAATTGCAAAGAAATTTGTTGCAAAAATAACAACAAAAAGAAGGTTTAGAGTTTCAAATGGAAAGACAAAAATGGTGACTAACAGGATTTTTCTACCATTATGCAATCACAAGCTAATATATTTTTTTATGAAAACTTATTTCTTATGATCCAGCTTAAGATGAGAAAACTATGGAAGATGAGGAAATGAAAATTCAATTGAATAATTATATTTCTGATCATTTAAATTATCAAATTTATTTGCTGCTTTTAACTTAATTTAGATAATTATTTTCAACTATATTAAGAATCTGAATGCAAATTTTTGAGTTTTACTCTGAACATTTCTTTTTACCCTTTGCTTTGCTTTTTCTGATTTGTTTTAATATGCTTTCCTTTGGTTTATTTTAATATGTTTCACTTTAAAGTTCTGAACACACCATAAGGTTTCCCAACAAATTAGTGTTTGTAATTCTTATTTATTAATAATACTTATTAATCTTTACAATTAACATTTAAGCTAACTTGATTTATTAAGTTTTCCTACAGTCAAAAATTTAATTTTATTTTAATTAATTTTATGATAATTTTATTAAAAGAATAAAGCCATGTAATCAATAAACTTGGAAATTTCTTTAGATTGATAATCCAAAATTACAACCTAGTTACAGAATGAATTCTACCAATTTTACAAAAAACAGTATTGTAAATTTTGCTCACAAATTATGAACATTTTTTTAATACAAAATGCAAAACTGGGAAGCATATACATACCAGCCTCTTCAACAGAATATAATTCTCTCCAATATGCCCTATGTTTGAAATCATCTTTTGGAGCATACATGTAGGCATTCAAACCTAACTTTTTCATTCTAGTTTTTTTTAAAAAAATAATATAATTATTATTTTTTTTTTAATTTACATTTATTAACAGTTTAGATTTACTCATCATAACTTTGGCTACTAATATAATTATAATTCTATTACAGTGAGAATATACAAATACTTTTTAAAAAGTGCAAGGTAAAAAATTTCGGAAAATATGCATAAATAATAAGTTTATGCAATAAATAATTTAGATTAAAAGATTTTAATACATGACATATTTATTTAATTTTCCAAATTGATTTCTCTGACTCCTACAAAGGTTCTCAAAGATTATTTTGATTTTATTTTCAACATACATTCATGCCAAAAAAAGAAAATTATATATATATAACACATCGATCAATAACTCCCGAGTCTAACATTGAAAACAACATTTTTTTTTATTCATCAACATAACACC
>BMAW01131409.1:886706-899303 GCA_019974015.1 Nephila pilipes
TATATATATATATATATATATATATATATATATATATATATATATATGTATATATATATATATATATATAGGGTTACTTTTTACTAAATTTTTTTATATTTTTCTGATATATTTGCAAGTTGTGGATAACCATCATTACAGACATCCAATTTCTTAAAATTTTAAATTTAGATTATCATTATCATTTAAAAATTGAAAATTTTCTTGATATTTTACGTATAGGTTCCAAATTATAATATTATCGTCTTCCCAGCGGAGCGGGCTGGTATCAGCTAGTTATTTCAATAATGGGAAACACAGTGAATAGTCTTTCATTATATATGTATGTATAGAGAGTGTTAATCCTAATTCCAGTCCCCTCGTCCAACAACTGTTCATCATCTTGATTTACATTTGTAGAACTATATTTGTTATTAATCTTTCTTTGTTCCATTTCATCTCTTTGCATTTTCTTCAGCTTTTCGCCATCAATGATCACATAGGACTTCAAATGTTGACATTCCAAGTTCCTCTCCATGAATGTCTTTATCGTAAAATTTTGATATTTTCTCGCAAGCTATTTTAATTTCTGTCTCGTCCAAATCAGAAATATTTTCAAAAAAATCCAAACATTTGAAAAAGCTCCTCATATTTCTTACTACTCATTTGTATATTGCAAATTAGAGAGTCGATTATTGGTAAAAAGATTTCTATTTTAAATTTCTGACAGTGGTTGTTTTCAAATGTTGTACCGGTGTCTCTATTTCCTTCAAGGAAAGTTACCCTAACTTTACATTGTCATACACACTTGTGAACACTTTGATACTCCTTTATAAAGAATACTTCCTTGGCTTTTGATTCATAGTAATCAAAAGAGTCTCTTTTGGTTTTTATATAAATCACTAGCTGATACCCGCCCTCTTCGCTGGGCAGACGATAATATTATATTTTGGAACCTATACGTAAAATTTCAAGAAATTTTTCAATTATAATTATAATCTGAATTTAAAAATTTTAGAAATTGTTTGTCTGTAATAATGGTTATCCACGACTTTCAAACATATGAGAAAAGTATTTAAGTGTTAATAGTTTATCAATGAAAATGCAATTTATTCAGTAAATCTGTCGTTGAACAGAATTCCGCATCACCAATGAGGTACTCTATAGTGCGATGCGTTCCCATTATTCTACATGGCGGGTCCCCAGTAGGCCAAAACCATGTAAAAATTGCCAACATAAAAATAAAAATACATTTTTATTTATTTATTTTTATTTTTTAAACCTGTTGAATCATTTTTTTTTGTGTGTGTATTACATTTCTATTGTCTTTATTTTGAAAGCATGGCAATTTTTGAGAGTGACAACTACATTTTTATTTTTTATTATATCAATTTATTTATCTTAATTATTACATTCACTATTATTTTATCTTATTCTAATTTTAGAAATAGTTAAATATTAGAAAAATATGAAATAATATGCCTACATTTCCAAAACTTCTCTGTAGACAACATTCTTCGTTCGTTTTTCTGGTTGAAGTATGATTAGATATTCACGTGAACTAACTCTTGAACATGCCATATAAAATTGACCATGTGAAAAACAATCACTTTGTAAATCTACACCAGCTAATTTAAAACTCTGCCCTTGTGCTTTATTGATAGTCATCGCAAAGCAAACTGTAACTGGAAACTGCAAACGCTTAAATTCAAAATGATAATCTGATGGAATTAATGGTATTCTTGGAATGAATATATTTTCACAATCATACTTTCCAGTAAAAATAGTCGCTTCCATAACGTTTTTTCTTAGAGTTTTCTCTTTGAGTCTGGTGCCGTTACATAATTCAGGATGATTTAAATTACGCAACAACATTATTGGCGTACCAATCTTTAGGTAGCCTAGTGATCAAGGTTTCGGATAAGTGGCTGGCGGTTTTCGTTCATTCGCGGGTTCAATCCTTGACCGCCAAAGACCCACCGTGTAGCCGGGACTAATGCTTAAATCTGTCGGGGTCCAAAGTCCTCCCGTTGTTGTGGTGTGAATGTTAGGAGAGGGGGTGCCAGCTCAGTTGTCGTCCTTGACCATGGTTCAAAATAATTATAGAAAGAAAATGTTCTGAAAGCTGATCCTTATGGTTAAGAAGACTATTCAAAAGTTCAGGGTAGGATCTAATAGCAGGAAGCTGGACTTGATCACCGTTGCAGCATATTCCTGGAGGTTCTTCTATCAATTTTAAAGCATGGCACCACAAACGGGACAAACGTTTTCCGATACTGACAATTTTATCATTTTAATAGTCAATATATATTTCATATTTAAAACCAGACAAATTTTGGAAGTCCATGGCGCTAATTTAACTTTTGATCTTTTTTCATTATATTTAATTACAGCTGCCTGATTCACATGGGGGTTATTAGAAAAGTATTTTCTTACAGCTGCTCTATTTACTTCAGGATAGCTTTTAGTATATTTTGAAGCAGCTTCTCTATGTTCTTCAGGATGACTTTGAGTATATTTTGTAGCAGCTTGTCTTACTTGTTTATATCTAATTGAATTTGTGAATCTTTTTCTTCTTTTTTTACCTTTATTTAGTTGAAGAGATATTACATCCTTAATAATTGATTCACTTGAACTTGAAAAATCAATGTTAGATATTGATTGAATCTTTGAAACTAACACAGACACATTTTCTTGAGGCTGAAACACTAAAGATGACACATTTTCTTCATTTTGTTTCACATTATCATAATCAGGATTAACTTTACTTCTATTTCTTAATCCAACTATTTAAATATAAACA
Organism: Nephila pilipes; assembly: GCA_019974015.1. Lineage (NCBI taxonomy): Eukaryota > Metazoa > Arthropoda > Arachnida > Araneae > Nephilidae > Nephila > Nephila pilipes. Next base: position 889,489 of record BMAW01131409.1, read on the forward strand.
TCAAAATGACCAGTATTACAGTTTCCCGTAAAACGCAATCTTTTTTCCCCATGAATTGTTTCCCCAACAGAAGCTATAAGGCAGCCACCTTGATACACTTCGAACTGATAGGGAAATAGCTCTGCCGCCGCCATAATTTTGCAAATAGATCCATACGTGTTTGGTTTACACACTTCGGTAAAATATAAATCGTTAGTATAAGAGGCGCCAGATAGCATTTGAAAGCAGCATTTAAACCGATCCCAGTTGTTAAACACGTGAGAAACAATATTTCTCATTTTATATGTCATCGATATGTCACCAAATACCAGCAAAGACAGAGATGAAAATAAACATGTTCCGTTGCCAAGAATTTTAAAAACTTTGAAAGGAGTAGGTATTCCATCTATCCAAATATATTCAACATCCATTATTAAAAACTATAACTGTAAAGTAAATATGAAAAATCAATTTGTATTAACCTACAATGAAATACTTTTCAAGTTAAAAAATATAACCGAAATTAATTTTTTAAAAACAAATTATTTAAAAATTCAACAAAAAATACTTACAAAAAAATAAAGTATAATAAAAAATTTTAGCAAAAAGTCACCCATATTGCGTTATCCTTTTTGCAAAGGGTCTTACGCTAGCAGCATATCTAAAACTGCATTTGAATAGACAGAATAGCTCTTAAAAAATCATATCATTAAAAATAATTCTGTATTCTGAAAACGATAAAATATTCAGCCATTTAAAAAAAAAAAACAAAAACGTTTATTTCCTAGAAACCAAAAACTAAAAATTGCCAAAATACAGAAACAAAACTTTTGCATAATGTTTACATTAGGTTACAGTTAATGCGTACATCAAAATAAATATTTTGACAGCTAATTATTTTTTTTTCTAATGACATGAATAACATACCATTATTATTCATTTGCTAAAAGCCAACTTCAATATCTCGTAAGATTGCGTTTAGATTTACAAATGTAATTTATCAATCATTATTAATAATAAAATACTTTTCTCATAAATTTAAAACTTACGTCTAGGTTCCACAACAATAAAAAATTATCGCTTGCTGAGCAAAGCGGGCGGAAGTCAGCTGGGGTTACCATAGTATAGCTTTTTAAAATTCACAATACGAAGTCATTGAAATGCTTCGACTTGGCGGTGGAAGATATTTGGTGATAAATCCATCCTCCATCAGCGCTTCAATATTAAATTATTTGGCATTTTCCATTTCGCACGTGCAAATCTTGCCAAGTAAAATTAATTGGTAGCAATACACAGTGCACATATAAAAAAATATATTCCGTTTGGCGTTGGTCATGTCATTTTTCGCGATAAAGTCGCCAAAAATGACATAACCGACGGATAAGAAAAGATTATCGGATGAAAATTACATTTTGGATAAGAATTCCGTAAAATCCGTTCTTAGTGAGTGTCTACATCGCAAAATGAGTAACTGAAACCAAATTTCAAGTCAATCGGTTGTATAGTATTAGAGATATCGTGATGAGTCAGTCAGTGGTATTTCGCTTACATATATATAGATTAACGATTTTAATAATTTTACACCTTTCGACAAATCATATATTTACTCTGGAGAAATAAATACACTTTACAATAATACAATAATGGGTGAAGTAAACAAGAACCACAGAAGTCTGAGAATTTTTAGCTGGAATGCTAACGGAGTTAGGGGAAGACTCGGCGAACTTAAAAATTCGGTAGCTGAGCATGATCTCGATATTATATGAATCCAGGAAACTCACCTCAGATCTTCTGAGAGCATTAAAATGGTTAATTATACATGCCATAGTAATGATAGACTAATGCACAAGGGAAGGGGCACCGCCATCATTGTAAAAAATCACTCAAACATTAACCAATAGACATAAATTGCAATACACTTGAAAATTCGCCCATTAATTTGTGCTTAAGCGGCAATTGTACTATTACCATAGCCAGCATCTACCGACCTCCATACGACGCCATTAATACCATGGAGCTAAATACCTTTTTCTTAAACAACAACAAAGCCATTCTCTTTGGGGACATTAATGCAAAGCACCCTTGTTGGAACGTGGGACCGTCCAACAGAAACAGAAAAATTCTTCACGACAGGACTATAAGCAATTGCATAGAAATAATGGCACCCATTGCTCCTACTCATTTTGCTACTAATAACCCAATAAATTCAGTCCTCGAAATAGCGTTTGCTAAAAATATAGCACTGGACAATATCGAATCAGTAAAGGAACTTAGCAGTGACCATAACCCAATAATTATTGATCTACTTTTTAATAATATCCTCCCGCCCCTACTTAGAACTATGAAATCGATTAATTGGATCAAGTTTCAAGACGATATTTTCCATAACTTTAAGGGAAACCCAACAATCAATTCAAATGAAATTGACGATGCAATCCTTAAATTTAATAGCATTATCACATAGACTATCACTGCAGCAAGTGTCACCAAAACAATTAATATCCCCATCTTAGACTCCCTCCTGATATTAGAGAACTTATTACAACTAAAAATAGATTCCAGTCCAGATTTCAGTCCACCAGGGATCCAACTTTCAAGCTAGAAATGAATGGCCTTTAAAGGCAATTTAAAAACCAAATAAAAGTTCATAAAAATAAAACCGTGAAAAATCTATTAAACACCGAAGACAACTCCCTGTACTTATGTACAATATGCAGAGGAAAATAGTAAAAAAAAAATTCCCTCACTACATGGTCCGCATGGAATAGTTTACACAGAGGAAGAAAGACTGAGGACTTTAAAAACATATTAGAAGATACCTTCACTGAAAATGTAGAACCATATGAAGAAGCCACAATTGAATTAGTTGAAAAAACTGTAAAAAAGTGTTTCAACAATCAAAATCTGGACCTTCCATCTCTTACTAGCCCAAAGGAAATCATAAACATAATTTAAAAAAACTACCAATTAAAAAAGCCTCTGGACCAGACTCTATTTCCAACTATGCACTTTAACTCTTCTCCCCCTAACCACAGTAACTCACCTAGAAAAAATATTCAATAAATGTCTTATTTATAATCACTTTCCTACTTGCTGGAAATCGGCAAATGTGATAATGCTCCCCAAACCAAATCAAAACCATAAATTCCCGCAGAGTTACAGACCGATTAGTCTCCTCTGCAACGCTGCAAAGGTATTCGAAAGAATTGTATTAAATAGAATTAAAAATCACATTTGAATCACAAACTGTATCCCCCCGGAGCAATGCGGTATCAGGGAGGGACACTCCTCAACACACCAACTCATCAGAGTTACTAACATTATCAACGAAGGGTTTGTCCTAAGATGTCATACCATTGGAGTCTTCTTAGACGTAAGAAAAGCCTTTGACAAAATATGGCATGACGGACTTATTTACAAATTAATAAAATTAAATTTTCGAAACTAAATCATCAAAATAATTTATAATTTTTTTAAAAAAATAGATCATTCAGTGTCAGAATAAGCAAATCTCGCTCTACCCTGGACCGAATTCATGCGGGCACGCCCCAAGTCGAGGTCCTCTGGCCCCATTTGTACAATTTGTACTTCCCACACCACGCCAGTGTTAGCACTTGCCTCTTTTTGGACGATTCCGTGGTGTTAGCCCAGGGCTACAACTTCAAACTCACACTAAAAACAATGCAACACTATCTACACACCCTAGAGAAATGGCTTACTCACTGGAGAATAACCAAAAATGTCGACAAAAGCAATACTCTTCCACAAAGGAAGACAAAATCCTACACTCCACCTACACCTCTTCAACGAAAAAATCAGCTGGGCACTGACAAATAAATATCTGAGTATGCTCATCGATCAAAAATTGACTTATTCCAAACACATAAAACACTTAAAAGATAAATTTTGGAACAAGATCCACCTCTGCATTTCTCTTATTAGCAGATACTCATCACTTTCACTCAAAAATAAAGTCCTACTCTATAAGCAGATTTTACCCTACGCCTCCTCTGTTTGAGGGAGCGGCAGCCCTGACCCACCTGAAACACATACAAATATTACAAATCAAAATACTTAGAATTATGTCAAACGCTCCATGGTACGTCAGAAATTCGTAATGCACAATGACCTGCAAATTGAACTCATTGATAATTTTATCACCAAGCTTTCGAGAAGTATATTCATATCCATCGAAAATCATACAAATATCCTGATCAAAGCTCAAATCATATTCCCGAATAGAAATAATAAGCATAACTTTGCATACAAAACCAGCAAATGGCTTCAGCCACTTAAATAATACCACCCAACAATAACTTCAAATATTCATTGACAATGATCTCTACAAACGAACAAAATAACACTTCGCTCCACCCCGAAGAGGAAGCGGGAATGGTTGCAGCAATCGCTGCAAACAGTCCTGCCGTTTACTTCCCCCAACCTAATAACTTAATCTTAATAGCCTATTTAACTTTAAATAATTTTCAAATTGTTCTTTCAAACTTTTCATAAATACTGAGCAGAAGCGGCAAACTTGCTGGCACTCGTTTTTATCGAATTTAGTAGTTAAGCTTTAATTACATCTGCGTGTGCTGACCGACGAGTTTTTGACAGGTTTTTCAGTACATTTTTTTTATTTCTATCACAGCTCAAATTTAATGTTAGTATATTCCAACGATGGGCTGACGATGAGAAAAAATTATAAAGATTTTGGACAAAATCAAAGTAAATCATTACATTATAGTTTCATTCTATTACTTAAACGCCAATTACATTCAAAGAATGTCCTGCACATGGTATATATACAGCGTATTTTTTTCCCTTGAAGTTGGACTTGCAATCCTTTATATTTCCCAGACATATTCCAGGCATTGTCGTATGACTGACCTCTACAATCACACAGAGAAATGTTGTTATTTTCCAAAATTGAAACCATCCTTCAGAAACTCTGCAATATGTGCATTAATATTAATAAATTGCAAAAATCTCTAAATGAGGGCACCATTTTGGACTTACCGTAAAGTAAAAGTTAGTTGGTTAGCATGAGTCACATCTGAGGTAGAATCAACTGAAACAGAATAATATTTAGCTTTCTATATTTCAGTGACGATAGTTTCCAAGACTTTTGACTCCATGACTTCAATGAACTCATCACAAATTGCAGCAGATAGATAAGAAGTATTACCTTTTCCAGAATTGCCATACTTTTCAATATGTTCTCATTTAAAAATGGACCAAACTTACTTACAAGTTCCAAAGTGCCTAAATAATTTTCGTTATTCACTGAACCTATAGTTTCGTTTTCTCCTCTGAAAGGCATTCCTTTTGATGATAAGAATTTATAACAGCCACTATTCTCTTAAGCACTTTTTTCCATTAATGATGTTTATCATTGAATTGCATTATAAGTTGGTTGTCTACACGACTAGATAACTGTAATCCACTGTGGTAGTTCATTATACACTTTCTGTGTTCAGGTGTGTTTGGAAGCATGCAAGCCGTAATTGATTGCTTCCAATCATTGAATCCGCTACTGTTGAATGTAGAATTGGTGGATGAGAACAATTTACTTACGAAACAGTATAGTTTTCCTTGCGACGGAGAATATGTAAGCCATTCATGGTCTGCAACCATTACCATTGCTTAACTCTTTTTTGAACAACATCCTAGACAGATAACTTGTTTTAGTTTTATCATTTGGTTCGTCGTATATAAATGCTGATTTTTCAAAATCCTCATATTTGTTGGAACAAACTGACCTACATTTCTCAACCCAGTAAGACCATAAATTCTTGTCGATATATGAAGACCACAGCCCTGGATTTGCAATTGCAAAAAAAAAAAAAAAAAAAAAAAAAAAAAAAAAAAAAAAATATTTCAGTAAGTCTTACAGTACCTTCTTGAATACTCAAATAGTCTATCCCTCCTTGTCCTTCAACTTCAGGTACATTATTGGATATACTGATTGAAGTGATAGAGATAGATGTAGAATCTGTATTAATGAAAAATTGGGTGAGTTTCGGTAATTTATCAATAGATTTCTGCTTTTCCTTCAATATTTTGCGTTTCTCAGCTCCACTTTCTAAAAGTTTCATTCTGACTTCTCCTGAATCTGGGATAATTAAAATAAAACAATTGGGAAATTTGAATGTATTTGTGGTGGCTGAAAATAGGCACTTATAACTTTGTCACAACAGCGATTAAATCTATATTTTACATTTATTTGTTCTTAAACCTACTAAAATATCGGCACCACAAAAGGTTTATCCTAATTTTGATAAAGGTTCATTCTTAGAGATTACAGAAAGAATTTCACCTATTTATCACGGAGACAGTAACCAAAACTTTTCTAATGATAGCAATGATGTTGCAGCCTTGCGCAAAGTATACGTGTACTGTCAGAAAATGACAACGAATACAATCTTTTTGTCTAACTTTTATTATATTGCCTAATTTTTGAGTTCACGAATTAGTGGCACGTTGTTCCCTCTTTTTAAAGGGTATTTTAATTTGTATAATATATGTACAATCGTTATGAAATTAAATTTTTAAGATCCTCACATTGAAATTCATAGTTAGTTGTGTTATTTTTGCTGATTTCTTAGGACTTGAAGTAATCTTCTATTTTTCCATTGATGGAATACTTTTCATATGTAAATTTTTTACACATATTTTTCGGGAACATATCTACTGTGTTCAAACCGAATTAGGTGTATATTTAAGGAGCCCATCGATTGAAATCGAAATTTGAATACAAAGAAAGCTTCCTTTTCTGGGAAGGGAATGGGCAAGGCGAAGTACTCTTGCAATAGTGTTTGTAATGACCGAAGATAAATAGTTTCATTAAAGATAAAGTATAGCTTTCTTTTTCTTAATTTTTATTATTTTCTTAGCTTTGAAATAAACACTTTTTTCATGGTCTTATTTTTACAAGTTTGCGTTTATTTTATTTCATTTTCCGGTGATTTTATGTTCTGATAAGCTGTCATGATGAAAGAAAAGGACTTCACAGTGTTAGAAACATCTCCTTTTACATAAGTTTAGTGATGGGTTCTGTTTGTTCCTCAACAGTAATCGGTGCTCGATTCGCAAATACCCCTCAATCCCTTGCTATTTTTGTTCAAAACTAAAGATAACGAGGCTTCTACTGCGTCCTTCACAATTGGAAGAAATCCATTTTGATGTCCACCTATGAACCCTCTTTTACTGCCCTTCCCTATCGTTCAAGTACATAAAAACTACCCGTCACGTACAAGTCTTACAAAGAAACTACCTTTCTTGCTGTTTCAATATGTAGTCCGCTTTCCTGTTTGAGGATTATCAGTTTCGGCTACTTTATTTTTTTAAACAAATCATTTTCTTTTTCTAAAGATCTACAGGGTTAATATATTCAATGAGTATATTCAATGATTAAGAAAAAAAGAAACATTCCGATTTTTGTGCAGTGATTAATTTTTATAAAAATATAAATTTTAATAAAGGCGGAAACCAACTCAGAACAATTTGCGGTGATATATGTCAAAACGAAATTGCATCAAAAACCTTTTTTTTAAACAGTTTAATAAAAATATTCAAATTGCAAAATCTAAACTTCAATGCATCAAGCATTTTTTAATAATTGTTTACTTTAAAGAAAACGGTAGTTAAATCTTTTGCATAAAGTCTTTTTTACCTTCCTATTTCATTGAGGCTAAAAAATATGTTATATTATTCTGGATTATTATTATATTTTCTGTTTAATTATTCTGATCATGTTAAAATTATTCTGATCATGATCTTATTGAGGCCGAGTAGAGAACGAGACGAAGCTTTCCTAAAAGGCGAGGCCCTGGTCCCGGGCACAGTTAGTCCATGCCTTAAGACGTCCTTTAGAGAGACAGCAACGAACAATAAGTGATCTTTATATTGAAAGGATAGGCATAATGCAGAGCGAGAACAGTGTCGGATCAGTAGATTGTAAGACCACAGTGGACGGTAATTAGTAAGCAACACTTCTAGGTACAGAGTCAATGAGATTACGGATGGCGTCCTGAGAAATGGATCTTCAATCCCGGTTAACCATTTGCCACAGTTCATCTTCTGAATGCGGCAGTGGAAGGGTTTGCAAATGGCGTCCAATCACAGGGTAGCATCTGTTCACCTTGCAGAGCTCGTTGGCTGAGCCAGCAGTGTGAAGTCGGGCGTTATCCTGCTGACAAAGAGCATTAGGCACCACCTGAAAGTATGGGAGTGTCACCGGCCCCAACAAAAATGGGGGAAAGATAAAAATTGGTCGGCAAAAAATAGGGTTGAAAATAGAGAAGGATAACGGGGGAGCGTCACCCGTGTTTACCAAAGACTATAAATCCCATGAGAAAGAAGAAAATCACTAGGGTGCCTCGAGGTCTGATGCCTGAACCTGCCAAAATAAGAAAAATGATTAAGGGAATGATATAACAATAAAGCTTTGTCATTAAAAATATTGATTGATTGATTTTTTTTTTTTTTTGCCTTTCTAAAATAAAAAAAAAAGGAACAATTCACGGCGATCGGTAAAGGAGGTTTTATCAAAATATATATCCGAATGAAAAACTGAATTTTTATCAATATGGTAGAAATGCATGTTTATATGTTACCTTCCAATCTCTTCCTTTCTAGAATTTGAGTTTTTCAGTCTCAATGTCAAAACACATATAAATAACTTAGATTCTTTAGAATTAATCCTAGCACGAAACAAGTTCTTATTTTTATTGAGTGAAAAGGGTGATTGTTATGTGTTTCGTGTTAATTTCATATCTGAAATACCATTCCTTTCTCTTGGTGTCCATAGGTGTATATTTTTCCTAATTAAATTATTTATTTCACATAATTAATCGAGAATATTTGATAAATTTCTATTACGATGAAATTGCAAGGTTGAAGAATCTTTTTGAGATAAATTAATAAAATATATTTATAATTCAGGGATTGATTTCATTACTTTTTGAATTTAAATGTCAATTAAGATTATATGAAGTATCTTAGAATATTGCTTTCACATAAAGTTCTAAATTAATTACCATGTTTTTTTCCTTCTTAATAAAACAATATTATTAGAAAAACATGATATAATCAAGCTTAGATCCCCCCCCCCATTAATATCGTACTAGAGTAACACAATGAGCATTTTAGAGACAAACTTCAAAATCCTAAGGCAAAATTTGGTAAAGGGAACGACGCTTGAAACTGTACGTTCCTTGTTCCATTTCTATAGGTTTTTTTTTGTGTTTAATTTGGAAACCAAATATCAAATGCTTGTCTTTTAATACAAATATTTGACATGCGTATCTATTATTCTTTTGCTGGTACATTCTGAGTTATATATAATTTTCTATCGGGAGTATTTGATGTATACATGTGACTTAATGATCCGGTAACTTGATTACCTGTAACAAAATAAAATTATCATTGATTACCTGTAATAAAATAAAATTATCATTGATTTACAATTTTGTAAGCATTCGTTATAGATAACAGTTTAACTAAGATCAAAGTGATATTACGTATTGGTTGGTTGCAGATTTCAACAATATTCCAGACGTGTAAAAATATTCTGTAATAAAAACAATCACAGCTGCTTCATTAAAAATGTTATTTTATTAATTTGTTATAAAATATTGTTACTTTTGTTTATTATTCATAAAATATATTTTAGAAACCTTCCTCCCCAAAAATTACCCCATTAGCTACCTGCATACATTCATTATCTTATTAAGACGTTTCTAGGATAAAATAGAGATGCAATAATAATTTACAAATCTGAGTATAAAGCTTTGATATCTAATTTTTCTTCTCTTTCATCAAAGGACCTTCCAAAA